>OZ026838.1:23784399-23959642 GCA_964023205.1 Lutraria lutraria
AAAAGGCACACTACACAATGTTTCATGTCAAATATCTCAACTCTAGCCTTTATGGTTTCAGAGAAGGTTTTTAAGTTTTTACTATATACATAATTATAAGAAAAAGCCATGATCCCAAAGGGCAGCATATATAAGGGGCCAATTTTGACCCAAGTACCATATTTTGACCAATCTTGGTAGATGTCTACTAGACAGTATTTAGTGTCAAATATGATACATTTTTTATTATAAATGTTTTTTTCTTTCCGTTGCCATAGCAACCACAGTTCTGCATGGAATTATTTGAACTTCGTCAAAAGGGCTTCAAGCCAAGAACATTCCTGCCAAGTTTTAGCAATATTTGCACAGTGGTTTAGCAGCCTTGAACGATCAGGTGACCATAAGGGGTAAGGTCATTTTGATCCTATGGGTCATGGCTATGAACAAATTTGGTACATGTGAAATATCTAAACTCCAGGCTAATTAGTTGATTTTTAGTAAAATCTCTAAGACTTATCTATGTAAACCAATAACCCCGGGGTAGGGTCAATTTCACCAGGGGATTATGATTTGACTAATCTTGGTATGCAATGCTACATACTTAATACCCAAGCTCTAACAATTTTCTACTTTTACAGAAGATTTTTGAAGATTTTCACACAGAAATCAATATAAAAATCGAGTGACCTGTGGGCGGGATATCCCAAGAGTTTTCTCCAGGATTTAATATGTTCAATCAAGTGATCCCTGTGGCAGGTTCAATTTCATCCTGGGGATCATGATAATGAATCAATTAGGTAAAGGTCTACTAACCAATGCTACATGCCAAATATCTAAGCTCTATCACTCCTGATCATTTTTAGAATTTTTTTGAAGAATCATGTGCCCCCCCCCCCCCCCACTGGCGGGGCCAATTTGATCCCCATGGAGGGGGTGGTGGAAAACTCAAACAACGTCAAGAAAATCTACAGGGCTGAAGTTCAAGCAGATTTGAAAGTTAGACATAAGTCAAGACATTTTGCACCATACAGTCATCAACTCTAAAGAAGCAGACAGCGTCCCCTGATTAGGCAGATGTCAAAAAGGATGCCTGGGTCTCAAATATGGGAAGCCCGGGCACATTGAGGTGCCAGCAGATAAGGTTAGCATTGCACAGGTAAGTAAAAATTATGTTTCCATTTTGAAAAATGAAATTTCTTCTGAAAATGTCAAAATTGAGAAATTGTGATTAAAATATATCAAAATCCTAAAATTTTGAATTAAGTCTGTTGCACATAGGCATGAGAAAATAAGGATCTGAGATAAAGTAGGGTCTCCAGTAGGGAGATTTCAGAATTGCATTGAGCACTGGCTAGAGGAGGAGCCAGGAGATATGTTAAGAGTAGTTATATGAAGGTGTAAATGACAGAGCAAGTTGGTATGCGCCAGTCAAAACAAGCAGTGGTGATGATTGGTCAATTGTTGAGTGGATTTTCAATGTTCTAGATGACAAATGGGGAAAGCATACTTTTGACTATTTTGCTTGTCACTACATTTGTAGAATACTAAATGTAAATATTTCATCTTGAGATACTGGTGTCCAGGTACAGTTGCAGGAATAGATGCTTTTGAGCAACTTTGGGTTAGCGAGAACAATTGGTTTGTTCCACCACCAAGATTTATAGTCAGATGCATCAATAAAATAAAGACCAACAAATGCATTGGTAATTTAGTGGCACCATTTTGGCCACATCTGATTCAGCCTGTTGATCATTCTTACAAATCAGGGTTTTGGCAGAAGTGGCATTTTGACAGATGGCTGTTGAGTTTTAGATTGATAGCTATAAGATTATGAGAAGCGTTGTGCTATATTTTTTCAGTCAGGTTTAGATTTGACACAATGAAGAGAAGAAGTTTTGTTTGTTTGTTTATTTGAGTTTTATGCCCCTTTTCAACAATCAGAGTCATATGAGGTGAACAGTTTATCTAACCACTGGGAATAACCGGTACTAGACTCCCATCCTCCGTAAGCAACGGCCTACTCTCTCACATAAGGTAACATGGTCATTAGCTGGACTCGAACCTGCAACCCTATGTAAGTGAGAGGTTTTGGGTGTATTCAAGTAGACGAGGTAAAGAAAACAGGCTATTCAGACAGTTCTTTTTCGGATAACGGACAGAAGATGGCAGATTATCACGTAAATTGTAAGAGTGACAGTAGAGTGGAGAAGTATTATTCTTATTTAATGAAATGGGAAAATTGTATCAAAGGGAAACAACAGTGTTCCAACCTCGCTTATTCTGAAAGCTATGGCACAGAAGTGACCAATATCCCCTAACGCTGCTTTGACAAGATATTTCAGTTACGAAAGGGAAGCACTTTTACCCTCCAGGGGTCATACACATGACACAGCCCCACATATTGGTGAACAATTCTGCCAAGTATTTCCAAAATCCATAAAATTATAGATAAGTTACTGACTTAAGACATAGATTACTAAGTGGACACCAAAAAAGTACTGATTTTTTTCCTTTAACCTCTAAATGTGACCTTGACCTTGGAGGTCTTTCACATGACACATCACCAAATAGTGTTATCATTTCTGCCAAGTATTTCAGAAATCCACCCAAACATGACAAAAGGTACAGATCAGACACGAAAACTAAACCCAATTTTTTACCTTCAAAGACTTAGTGTGCCCTTTAAGGTACAGACCTAGACCATTAGAAGGACTAATTGCCACATACTGATGAATATTTCTGCTAAATATTTCAGAAATCCACTCATAAAAGACAAAGTTACTAAGTTTTGTTAAGAACAAAAGTGAGGACCAGGGAGGATCCTGTGAAATTGAAATATGCTTACTCAAATGCAAAACTAATTTCCTGTCAGTAGGTGGATTTGACTGGGGGTAGATTATGAAGTAACTTTTTTTTCAAGATTGAAAACTTGCATGAAGTTTTTGAGATTAATAACCTGGTTTGAAACTATTCCACTGTTGCAGTGCACCAAAGGAAGTTGGACTTGTACAGACAGAGTCATAGGGAACCATTTTAAGAGATTAAGGGTTTCACTAAGGGGCAACATGAAGTGTAAATGTTAATTTAAACACTAATTATGCTCAGAATAGCCATTAATTTGTTAAATTGTACATTCTTTTAAGTATATATACAGTACAACCTCTCCAGAGAGGCCCTCTCTTGAGCAAAAACTTCCCTTCAACAACAGCATGATTTTTCCTACTACACAATTTAACTGTTTATTTAACCTCTCTGGAGCATCAACTTCTCAACAACAAGAAGAATGCTGCATTTCTTAAGTCACTAAATGCATTTAGGGGCAGGTAAGATAATGGTCGTTTGATTGAGTTTTACACCCTTTCGAACAGTCGGAGTCATATGAGGCGGACAGTTATCCTAACTATGGTTACTGGGAAGAACCAGTACTAAACTACCATCCTCCGTAAGCAACTGCCTACTTTCTCATATTAAGAGATACAGTCAGGGCTTGAATCTATGAACCTCTATCAGTGAGAGGTTACAATTGCTTGAAGTTTAAGCAACCTTATATAACCACTCGGCCACAGAGCCAGGTCTTCCTAATAAGTGGCAAAAGGATATCATAAATGGTGCTATGTGTTTATTTGAATATTTGTTTTGATTATTTAATTGCCTTATATTCTTATCAAACTTAAAACTCGTTATTTATAATGTCACATAAGCCTTGATCAGAAAATAACCTAAAGAAATTTATAGTCACTCAAAATAAACTAGAGCCGTCACAGAGGTGACTAACACCCCCGCCGCCGCTTTGACACTAAGAATGTGGTAGTACACTACACAACTAAATTCAAGGGCACATAACTCTGCAATGAGTGGATCACTGGGCATGAAAATTGTGTCTTGCACATCTACATTTGATATTGATAATATTACCAATTATTTATTCAGAAATACATTGAAGTTATTTTGAAACTTTGTTTTGATTCACTGGAGTCACAGTTGAGTGACCATTGTCCATGCTATATAAAGCGACAGAGAGTGATGCGGTCTTTGTGTACTTGAAAGTCAGACTGTAAACACCTAATCCCACGCTCCGCACCCTAATGTTATAGAGTTGTCTGGTTGTTGTTTGTTTACTTGGAAAAGGTCCGTCCAGGGAAACACTTAATGTGTACTTTATTTGTATAAACCATTTGATTCAGAATATTATGTATAATGATCATACACATGTAAATAAGGATAAGTAGGCAAATCTGTCACTTATGAACTAGTTATTACCGTAAGTTGATAATGGAATAAATACTTTGAAACCTTAAATTACTTGAAAACAATTTTTTACAACAGATAAGATAGAAGTAGTATCAGATCCATATAAGCTAAATAATATACAGTAAAACCTCTCCAGAGCAGCCCTCTGTACAACAACTTCTCTTTAACAACACCTTCAAAATTTCCCTAAGTTGATATTTACTGTAAATAATATACAGTAAAACCTCTCCAGAGCGGCCCTCTGTAGAGCAACAACCTCTCTTTAACAACACCTTCAAAATTTCCCTTAGTTGATATTTACTGTAAATTTAACCAGAGGTTGTACGGTATACTACATTGACCCAAATTGCTGCCAAGTATGATTTATGATTTCAGTGCCCAAAGGAAGAATTGTGGATACAAAAAACAAGAAAGGTGACAAAGAAGTGATCAGCAGCAATTTCTACCATTATAGGAAGAACATCTTCAGTAATAATATATTCATAACACAATATTGACAATATGGAAAAAATTGTGTTACATTAGATTCTTAGCTCAGTGAACACTAGTGCGACCCTAGCATAGTAGAACCAAACAATTAAGACAGTGTAAATTCACAAAACATGGTGAGTGAAAAGGAAAGATGTGATAATTATTCAATAGTCTAAGACACCTAGTTAGAACAGTGTGTAATAAACGCTGTGTGTTGAGCTGATTATAAACATTTGAAAAATCAGTTTTAGCAATTCTATTTACTGACGACATCAAGTTCAAATTCAATGCTTTATTGGAGCTTTAAGAGGTCTCAAAAAGTCAACATTTAGTATACTGCATTAAGTGCAAGTTTTTGTACGTAGAAATATCAACATAATGTTCAATTCTGCAAGAATGAGGCCCAACATTCAGTGGTGCGACAGTCGCCTTATGCGATGACAAATGGGCACAGGTTTCCAGAAAACTGGTTTTTCCTGGGCGAGTTGACCATGTTTGCAGTTTTTCAATTGAAAGCAACAGTATTTCAACACTGTTGATATAACATGTCTATTCATATACATGGAATATTGTATATTATTGTAATTACAATCTGGGAGTTGCACATAGGTCAGATCAGGAAGTCAAAGCTAGACAGGGCTATTCAAATAATATTGAAACATGAGTATGGCTGGTCAGTTTGACCATGGCTGGTCAATGTCAGTATGAGCATGGCTGCTCAGGGTTGTCTGTCCAGGGCTGGGCGGTATATGTCTTTTGGCCAGGGTTGGCCAATAGCTGACCCTAGCTGATAAATGTTTGTATGACCATGGCTGGTCAATAATGGTGTTGTCTGTAAAAGACTTCCCTGATCAAATTATTTATTAACAAAAACATGCATGTCTGTTCCCCAGGAAAGCAGACACTCTTTGAATATACCCACTGGTGTCTTAAGATATCACAGACTAAATTCCCCATCTAATTCTAATAAACCTGATACTTCTCTTGTATTGAGATTGTACTAATTGTTGCAATAAATTGTTCTGTGTAATGGTAGTTCAGTTATAATAAGTTTTTCAAAATAAATTTCAAGTTTCAATTCAATCCTTTGAAAAATGTTGAAGTAGTTCGCTCCACAAACTAAGACTACCATTGTACACTATATGGCTAAGTTCAAGGGCACATAACTCTGAAATGAGTGAATCGTTGGGAATGAAAATTGTGTCTTGCACACCTACACTTGATATTGATAACATATTTCAATTTTCAATTCTATCCCATGAAAAATGTGGAAGTACTTCGCTCCTCAAACTAAGACTGCCATTGTACACTATATGGCTAAGTTCAAGGGCACATAACTCTGGAATGAACAAATCACTGGGAATGAAAATTGTGTCTTGCACACATACACTTCATGGTGATAACATATTTCAAGTTTCATTGCAATATCTCAAATTTCGTTAAGAAAAACATATCTTCATTATTTGTTTACAGTATTAAAATAGAAACACTGTAATTGTATAGATAGAAATCGAGCAGTGAGTCGTGACGAAAGGTCGAGGATTGTTCCATTCTTTAAAATAGGGATAAGTAATACAATGACCAAGTACATTACTAAACATGACCTTACATTAATATTGTGTAGGCCACTGTTGTAAGAGGCATTCTTAGTTCTGAAATCAGTGCACAGCACTAGGAATATTATTTAACTGAACTGTATTGGTTCGTATACTTAATCGCCACTATTTTTTTTTTAATCATGCATTGCTCGTGATTTCGGTGCATTTATGTTAAGAAGGGTATATATTTGCAATCAAAATAAAATTTTGTTCCTAAGTATGCAGACGATGTCATGTTATAACGAAGCAAATTATAAGATTCTGACAGTGGCTCCAGTACAGATACTGCTAATGAAAATGAGTAATTGAAATTACATGAAATAAAATGAAATGCAATACTTAATCTGAAAGTCATTCCAAATATTGAAATAAAAATGTGCAATTATTATTATTACAAAATAGAAAAAAAAATGGAAAGGAAAAAGCTTTCATATGGGGTTCGAACTCGTAACATCTTGATTAGCAGGCTGCATAAGCAAAAAGATTGGCGCCTTTACCATTTGAGCTACGCTTTTAATCCAACAAGGACAGAGAAATAATTGATATTTAAATATTATGGAAACCACCGAAACGTCACGAAATGCCACTCACCCTACATAATGGACTTAGCTGATCTTTGATCATTCACAGGTCGTTGTCGGACTATACCATTATGATTTTCATCAGTTGTAGTATGAATGTAGCCTTTGATTATCATACTAGTCTAAGTATTTCAATCTTAGTGACTTGTGAATTAAATGATACATTCATACCTGTGCTAACAGCCACCTCTGAATAATGTCCACCCTATGAATAAAGGCCAGTTTTTTAAAAACTGTTATTTAAAACAAAATGACCTTCAAATAAAGGCCACCTGTCAATAAAGGTCACATTTTGTCATTCCTTTGGGTGACCTTTGGTCACAAGGTCTACCTGATCTAAACATTCCATGAAAACTGAATGCTTCAACAATTCATCCTAAGTCAAGTCAACAATATTGTCTAACCAAGAAACCAACAGTACCAAAATTACCAGCTATAATCCACTTGATAAATCATTTCACCAGATTTCCAATGATCAAGTCTGTCAACAACAGCCAAAAGAAATAGACATATTCCAGTCTTTGCTTAACATATAGAAAACTAAGTGATGAAGAACCAGATTATCAATTCATTATTGTTTCGTTTGATTTCATTTGTTTCAGTGGAATTATTTTATAATTTAAGCATATTTAAGATACATACCAGTACTGCAGCTGATTCAAATGAACTGTATTCTAACCAGTACTATCTTGCCTTTTTACAAGAAGTAGACAACTTCTCTAAATAAGGAGTAAAATTGACCTTTTTGTTGAATTTTCAAAGAAGGGTATGACCTACCACATCTGGGATTTGAACCAAGAGGGTCGGAGTTTGTCTAGAGCACTGGACTACAGTCAAAGCTGTGTTTTTAAGAAATTAATTTTAGTCGTAAATAATTTCTGAAAAATGGTGATTTAGAATTTTGTCTTGCAGATCCCTGTAATGTCAGAAGAGATTTCAAGCGGGGAAAAAACCTTGACGTATGCATACATGTATGTGCACACTCATATTAAAAAACCAAGGAATGAAAAGTTTGTACTATGTGTTTTAGACAATAAGTATTTGTATATTCTGATCATGGAAGCCTGAATAAGCTTTTTCTTTGAGAAGATTGCAGAATGACCAGAAAAGTCCCCAAGAAACCTATGGTGCAAAAGCAAGATTTTGGGGTTAAAAGATGGAAAAAAATAATAAAGCTGCGAATTTCTGGAATCCATGTATAACTAAAAAACTGTTTGTTCCTGACACTTCAAATCTTCCATAAACCTTTTTTCAACGGTATCTTTTTAATGAATTTTTACATCAGCTTAGAATCTTTAAAGATGACCACCATAATCCCAATCTTCATTAGGCTTAAGATTAATTTTTGAATTGTCGTACAAAAACTTTCTGTGCAATAAAAACTGTCAAGTTACTAAAGTAGTAGCTTTTTCTAGTATTTTAGCATTGAAAGGTTTTTAATCAATTTATATTTTGTAGTAATAGACATTACAAAGCTCTATCAAAGTACTAAAAGTACTGACGGAAGGTTAACTTTGTCGTATTTTTGCTTTTTCGCATTTTAGCTTTGTCTTGGTGAAAAAGCGAAATTATGAGATGACGTAAATCAGCCACCATATGTTTCAGCACTACTTTAGTGAATGAAACTGTTTTCAATATAAGTCAATCTTGTTACCTCAACAGTTTATGAATGAAACTTTAATGTGTATGAATACTTAATTATTATACTTATAAGTTTTACAGTTTAGATTGTCAAAACAATTTGATATTTTCCAGAACCCTGCAATATATCTCCAACTTTTATCAAAGTCTGCAAATTATACATATACAGCAAGTGGTACTATTTTCTGTCCTGTTATTGGGTCGAGGGTAACTATTTTGAATATGGTGATATAGGAAAGTATCACTTTCCATAAACATAGATTTGGTACTTTAGTAATCAAGAAGTAATTCAAGATGGCAAACAAGATGTGTTTCAAAAACACAATCCCCCCTCCAGGTGCCCTTTAACTTGAAAATGCACAAAATAAACAAAGGACCATAATTCTGTCAAAATTATCAAATCACAAAACCTGGATATGTGTCGGGGTTCTTGGTAACAACAAGTCTGTGAAAGTTTCGTCAAAATCCCATGAAAAATGTAGGAGTAATATCCTAAAAGAAATGTACAAATGTTTTTAAACACCATGACCCTGTGACTTTGACCTTTGACCTAATGACCTGAAAATGCCCAGGTCCTGTAGAGATTGTCATGAGGAACATACGAGGGATGTTCGATATGTAATGTGTATTGTACTATAGCACGAAAACAGTTTGCACGATTTCAGTAATATTGATATGTCTGGAGAGCTCAATTCAATACCTTTACAAAGGTATATAAATGAACATTGAGTTCAATACAAAATTGTCAAAAATCTTTATTTGAAGAGAGCCACTCGTGGTTGGAAATGGCTGGAAAGCATGTTGAGAATGTTTAAGAAATTTGAGCTTACATAAAACTTCGTAGAAAACTCGGTCATTCATTGAATGGGTGTGTGTTTAATAAATTCATAATGAACTTGTCTGGACCAGAAGAGTTAATTGTACTTTTTTTTGGTTTTGAAAGAGAAATTAAGTTGTTTTTCTCTCTTCCCTGGTCTTGTGAGCCTGAAACTTGATCTAAATCTATGTAGCCTAACATTGCTAAGGGATTTTTACATGGAAAGTTGGAGATGATACTTGTGGAAGTGACCCACTTTCCCATCTTTATTTCATCAGCATGTCCGTCTGACTATGACCAATCCAAATAGCAGAGACGAATTTGAAAAAAGAACTCTTTTGGGAGCTGACTATTACTTGTGAAAAGTAAGACAATAGTGAGGATGTTTTTGACATTGTTACTTCGCTGCCTATAGACACAGCAGAAAGTTCAATCCCTCCGACCTCCACAAACTCTAAAAGCTATGACAAACTGCAAATGTATGGTCTAATGATGACTTTTAGACGGCTAACTAAACCCTCAAGGAAGCCCTTACGAAATTTAATCTGAGACCAACTGATGAAAATCTTAACTCCTTTCATATTTCAAGAGCAAAAGCTCTAAACGAACATTTTTAAAAACACGAAAAACTAGGTAGATATATAGTTTGTCTCAGAACTAAATATATAATTGAACCTGGATTAAAAAGACGTGGGATAAGATCCACAAATAGATGGGAAAAGCTCATCTCTAATTAATCATTTGTCTGTTGACAACAATAATACAGACTAACCTCAAGTAGAGGCACTAGCAACAATGACTGCATTTCAAACAGTCTCCCTCTGAGAATCATTCAGAAAAGATTAAATTGAAGAGAAGGAACTTGTTGCTGGATGGAGATAGGTCTTTGCATTGGCATCATTCATTATTAATTGTCTGACCAATTGTAAAATTTTGTTTTATGGCATATCAACACAAATTCAGCAGCCATATTGGATCTACATCATGCATAATCAACACTGAAATACAATAGTTGTCAATATTCATCAATATCAAAGGTTAAAAGTGCCTACTAGGCATAATTCTGAAGTTGAATAATTATAGCAATTTCAAGTTTTTACATAGTTAATGCTCAAAATTACATTGTGTGCTTTATACGTCTCAATATTGACTTTTTAAAAAGAAATTCATCGTAAGTAAGATAAAAGTATTCTTTATTCCTCTTACATTTGTAATTAGAATGATAGATATATAAGGAGTCAGTCAAATTTAGATTTAAACAGCAAAAACAACATTTTCGCAGCCATTTTGGATTATGGTGGTCATTTTGGATTGAACTAGAGGGAAAAAATAATTTAACATCAGGTCTTTTATCAATATACATCATCGTGGATAACTAAAACTCATTTGGTCAAACAGTTTTTGAATTATACATTGATTCCTAGTTTTATTTTCAGGAACAAAGTTTTAACAAAACAGTGACGCCTCTCGAATTTCGGCTTGAAAAATTATATAATAAGTACCACTTGATGTATAAGTATACATTGCAGACTTTACAGTTTTGATAAAAGTTGGAGATAATTTGTAGAATTCCGTTTATTTTAAAAGCATGTGAAATAGTTTGGCGATTTAAACTGTAAAACTAACAAGTAAGATAATTAATACTCATACACACTTAAGTTAATTCATAATCTGTCCAGGTAATAAGATTTACTACATACTGGAAATAGTTTCATTCACAAAAGTAGTGCCACAATCTAATAATGACACAGGGTCAGAAGTTGAGTACAGACAGTTTATATAAAGTTCATTGTGTGTGCAGACAAATCAAAGTGCTGAAGGTACTAAATTTGTTTGGGTTTTTAGCTAGTAATTTCTCACTGTACGAGGGATTATCAAAAAATACGTGGACTTTCGTAATATCTTTTGAACGGCAACGTTTGGTGAGATGAAACTTATCTGTATAAATTTTGATGTATTGTTAATGTCTTTGTGAAACTACAGATTAATATGTGTATAAATGATGAATTTATAATGGTTTAAAACATCACCTAAACAATACCCGGAGCACGCTAAAATAAAGAAATGGGTAGTTATAATGTTTTGAGTTTATGACCAAAAATTAACGTAGAAAACCCGCTAAACGTTGTACATTTGTTCCATTACATCAAATTAGCTGTATTTATGTGTTTTTATTGCACTTTATATCCATTAATTTATGTAGATATTGTTAGAAAACAAGACACCGCTATAGATATGACGTACAGAATGACATAATATGGAAAAATTAAAATTGCACAATCATCAAGTTTTGTATGAATTTATTAATGACACAAACACGACTGTAGATCGGATGCAACAAGCAAGTTTGGGAAAGGCAATTCCGTGTTCACTAGTGTTTAAATGGCATAAAAGGTTCAGTGAGGGCCGTGAAGATGTTAAAGATACCGGGTACTGGTGGAAAACCATTTTCACCGCAACAATGACGACGTCAACGTGTGTTGAGATGCTGACAGACGTCAAACTATTGAAGAAATTGCCAGGTTGATCGGCTGGGGTTATGACACATTATGGCGCATCCTTCATGTACATCCACACTGACACACACCTTGAGATGTCACTGATGAAGCTCAAGACAGCTTCACATTCAGCCTACTCACCAAATATGCCTGTTATGGATTTCCTGATATTTCCAGGGTAGCCGCAAGTTAGTCGCTCAATTTAATGGTCGCTCAATTTAAAGTGTTAATGTAACAATAATGTTAAAACAAAGCAATAAAACTATTTCTTAATATATAAAACTTTTAGCAATATTGATAATTAATAATATTTTGATGATATTTGATAGTAAATAATTATATCATTTTTTTATAATTCAATAGTAACAATATCAATTAATTTAGAGGTTAAGAGACAACTGCGGGGTCAGACTTGCTGAACACCACTAAACATATTTGACTGGTTTTGGTGAAGCACATAGCTCCCTAATGTGTATGATTGCTTGCATGCCTGTGGAGATTATTTCGAGAAACAGTGACTCAACATGTGGTGTTGATGCTTGTAATGTTACGTTATTCTGACGTTATAGTTAGATTATTTCAGAGTGCTCCACAGTCGTTGAGATGTGTTTACGAAAATTCCTGTATTTTAATGATGAATACAGCTACTAACATGAAAATTTCTACGTTTATTTATTATATTTTCTTCTAAATTGTGTACAAATTTCGGCTAAATATCTTAAATAGCTCTTACACAATAAAGAAAGTCCACGTAATTTTGGATAACCCCTCGTATGTCATGCCTTTTGGAGTGTAGCTTTCCTTGATAATTGTGGTTAATTGGCTTAAAGATATACATTTTTCAAGACTTATTATACTTGAACCTCAACTTCTAATCATAATGATGATAATACCCTTCTTGACTATTTGTTCATGAATTGTTCATCAAAGTTCATTAAATGTTCATCAATGTAAGTCATCAATAGGTCATGAACCTAAATTTCACAAACTGTTGATCAGCTGAAGTCTGTGAACAATTAATGAAATTTCACAAACTTTTTGTCAACTTCAAAAGTTCACAAAATGTTCATGAGCTTATTCATGAATTGTTCATCAAAGGTTCATTAAACAAGAGGGCCATGATGGCCCTATATCGCTCATCAGATAAAAAGACTCTTAGAGAAAATTATCATGAGCCTTTGTCAAATTACAAACTTGGTAGATGTCCACCAGACAATGCTACATACAAAATATGTAAGCTCTAGGCCTTGAGGTTTTTGACAAGAAGATTTGTTTTTGTTTTCCTATATAAGCCTATATACATCAAGTGAACCCTGGGGTGGGGCCAATTTTGACCCTAGGACAATAATTTGAACAAACTTGGTAGAGGTCCACTAGACGATGCTGCACACCAAATAACTAAGCTCTAGGCATTGTAATTTCTGACAAGATGATTTTTAAATCTTCCTATATAAGTCTATATAAAATCAAGTGACCCCAGGGGCGGGTCCAATTTTGACCTAGAACAATAATTCGAACAAACTTGGTAGAGGTCCACCAGACAATGCTACACATAAAATATCTAAGCTTTAGGCTCTGTGGTTTTGGACAAGAAGTTTTTTAAAGTTTTTCCTATTGTTTGCCATGGTAACCAGAGTTTTTAATTAAATTAATTTTTTTTACAACTTTGGTAGAGCTTCATGGGAGGAATATCCATGTTAAGTTTTGTTGAAATTGGCCAACTGGTTAAGAAGGAGATGTTGTTTAAGTAATTGTTGACGCACCCATGCACACACGCATGAAGGACATCGCGGGATCACAATAGCTCATCATGAGCACTTTGTGCTCTGGTGAGCTAAAAAACCATGAATAGATCATGAACCTTATGAAAAACATCTTTAGATAAAGACTGCCTAATGTTCCAGAATTATACAAAGTTCATGAACCAAATGCACAATTTGTAGTTCATAAATAAATAACATGAACTATAGATGAATAAGCATTTTGTGAACTGTTCATCAAATTGTCAACAGGGATAGGCCTTTAATCTTTTAAGGATTGTTTTATCTAACACATTTGAACTTTGTTCCTTACAGTACTCTCAGTGCTTTGATTTTTTCAACTTATAGCCCCAAAATATCGCTTTTGCACCATGGGATTCTTGGGGACTTCTTTGTTGTTGTCATTCACCTCAAACAGAACCAATATATCAAAAATGGCTTATGTACTAATTTATTCCCCCAAAATTATGTTATTCACACCTTGGATTGTAAACATGTCGAAATTACGTACACCATTACCACATTGAAAAGGCAAACCATTGCAGCTTTCAAGACAATCTTCTTATAGCGAGTAATTTTCGAGGTTTTATGACAAGTGAGTGGTTTGTGTTGATCCACTTTCGAGGAAACAACCCTACCGCGAAACTCACCTACCGGTACTTAAAATGTGCAAAATAATTTTACAGTATCTAGTTATGATATCAACTTGTTATGATTTTTAATTAAGGCTAGAGCTTCAGAACTGGAGGAATGTACGACCAGACTATTGGAAAAGGAGAGAACTCGAGTTGGTAACAAATCAGTTGTTAGAATTGCACATGGCATTAAAGGAAGCTAAGAAATCTAGGGTTGTGCAGGATTTAAGTAAGATTCTTTGTCTTCAGTTTTTTACATTGTATAGCCCCACAAACATAGTTTGTCATTGGGTATATTGGAGTCACTCTGTCGGTCAGGCTGTCGATCTGTTCGTCCGTCTATGGAGAAAACTTCTTCCACATTCCTTAAGCAATTGTAATGAAATTTGAAATATATCATCATTATGCACAGCAGTGAAGATGTGCGAGACCATTTTCAGGCCCAGTGAATTGAACTTCAGCAAAATATGGCAATAAGTAAGAATATTTTACAGGAATGTTTTAAGAAACCAAACCCAATTCTGATTACTTCTTGCAAATAACAATATTAGATATTTTGTATTTGTTTAAAACAGATGAACAGATGACACAAATGAATGGTCAGCCGAAAGCTGGTGTCACACCAAAAGAGATGGCAGAAAGTAATGGTTTTAGTTCAAAATAAGCATTTGTTTTTGTTAGACAAAAAAAATCCATTAAATCTTATGATTTAGAATCTCTGATATTGTTTTACACCTTCCTATCTCCTCTTCCTTAGGAATCATTGATTAAGAGCTTGTTTGTGTGCTCATTTCAGTATTGTGTTAATTATTTGTCATTCTACTCTTTTAACAGGAGTGTCAGTAGAGCCTAAAAATCATATGCAGCTGACCATTTTTGCAAAACAATCAGATTAACACCATTTTCAACATTATTTTAGTTGAATCATGGCAAACAGTTATCCTAAGCAGCTTCCCTGGACTTATTAAGGCCTGCACATGTGGAGTATTTGTAATTAATGTGATATATGATGCAATTAGTGGTTGCATAAATGGTCAAAGTTGTTATCCGTATTGAGTCTACAGTCATTTTATCAAAATGTAGCCTGTAGACCAATTTTGTCTCCTCAAAAACTATAATACCTAAATATACAAGAACTTGACATAAATATATTCATATTTCATTCATATTTATGTCAATTAAGATGCTCCAGGGAAATAGGTTTTTCACCCATATATACCACGGCTGATCATGTTCACTATTTCTATGATAATCCAGTTTTGTACATTGTTATTTCTATATGATTATGGTCTAATAAATTCAGTCCAGTTAAATTGAAAAACAAACTATTTGTTATTATTCATGTTTCATTGACAAAAAATACATTCTAGGATTTATATTTTTGTCATGCTTATGTTAACTGTGTGTGATCTGTGATCAATTACATTTTGTCTGTATTTACATGTTCCCTCTTCTTTAATCTTTCAGATTTTTGTAAGCTTGCAAACTTAAATGAATTGCAAGCCTACCGCAAGCTTTCAACAAGGTTCCAATCCGAAGCTTGCACAAGCTTGCATGATGTAAGCTTGTGCAAGCTTGCAGACTGAAATCAGTTGCAAGCTTGTAGAAGCTTGCCGCAAGGTTCCAATTCTGAGCTTGCAGTCTGCTTCATTTGCAAGCTAACTACAAGCTTGCAACAAGCATATAAAAAAGCTTGCAATTTTGGTTTGGGCTTAACCAGTACTAACCACATTCTACCTGCAAGCTACCGCCAAGCTATATCCACATAATGTCATTACTGTAGAACGCTTTAATTTCGTGAGGTCAAAATTTCGCGTTTTTTGTTAAAAATCAGCTGTTTTCTTTATTCGCGTATTTATGAATTCGCGACGTCGTCAGGCAGCATTGAAGTGCGATCAAAGCTTTGATATGTGTGTGTCACACCTGATCTGTTAGACATTTAAGTTGTGATTCAGTGTTTTATATCTAATAACAATAGATTGATAATAGTTTGTAATTGTTGTAGAAGTTATGTTTTACAAACAGTAGGTAAGTAATTAAGGCAGTTCGCGGTGTTGCTCGGCAAAAAAGAAAATTTGTTCGAATGGCATGAAATTTGGAGAAATTATACCCGAAGTAGCAGCGCTTACGAAAATTTTGTTCTTTTTACAGTATGACGTCGGTAACCTAGCAACTTAACGATGTTAAAACGCCATCTGGCGGTACCAGCTATGTGAACGACTCGTTGTACTTTTCCTCTTGTAACTTTGCTATAAATTGTCATAAATTGAAAATTCAAACTTTGCAGATGAGCAAATGCCTCGGTCTACCGAGTGATCATCATCAATACTTTGAATATCCATGACTGCCCGGCCTGTCGCAAATTAATCGACGTCAAAACGTCATTATGGGTACGTTTTTCGACGTAAAATATTCAGATAAATGCAAATGTAGCTAAAACGCTCTGGTAGACGTTTTTCAAAAATTAATATTATGCAAAACATTCATTTATCTATGCATTGAGCGAAAAAAATCTATACCTCTTCAGGCTTCTTTTTTCAGTATCGTAATTTTATTCATATATTTATTTACAAATATCTTAGTAGCGTAGTAATACAAAATATGCTAATGTAGTGATTTGGTTAATTTGAATGTTTATTGCACAGTTTGGCAGTGCCGAACGATATTTCCGGCATCGATTTACGGCACTCCTGGATCGCAGGTTAGGTGATGAATAACGAGAAGAAAATATTATACTGTTCTTTTTTGTTACTTTTGATTGTGTATACAGGAACGATATTTGGTTTAAATTGTTTAAACATGGTGTCTCATCTAAGATGACTAATATTTTAAAATGTAATGTACAAAAATGTGAAGTCATTTGTAAAGGTCAACAGACCTCTATCAGATTATTTCAATATTGAAATGGGAATTAAACAGGGTGAACCATTAATCTCCATTATTGTTTGTTTATTTGTAAATGCTTACAAAACGTAATTATGGACACTTAAACTCTTGAAAAATTACCAATTTTCTTACTATTATTTGCTGAAGACACTGCTCTGTTTGCTTATTTGAAAGAAGATTTACAGCTATATTATTGAATAAACTTCATGGAATGAATGGGGTATAACAGTGAATGTAAACAAGACAGTTAATTGTAAGAGGACCAGGGTGGAGTGTGTTGATCTATTTTATAACGGCCATACACTTAATGTTGTTAAATCATTTACTTATTTAGGTGTAACATTGTCGTTTAACATTAAGTTTTACCAGGCACAGCATTCTCTTTCTAATCAAGCAAACAGAGCAACACTCTCACGGAGGAAACAAATACAATAAACTCAACTCATCAATTCAGAAGATGTAGCATTAGTGTGGCCTTGTCAGCGACCACAAATAGTTTAAATGTCCTGCAGCAAAATTTAAATTTGATGTACATAAAAAGAAAACAAATTCTTCAAAAACATAGGAACAGTATAGTATTTAGATTTATTTATTAATGAAGAATTGTCTGTTGAAAATAAATAATAAAACATTTTACCAAGAAAAACTCATACCAGGCTATTGGCCTGGAAATTGAAACTTATATATATGCAACAAAACATTTGTTTTTATTATAACCAAGGAATAATTGGCTGATAGTGCAAAGCTTGGATGGAAGGTTTGTTTGTTTGTTTATGAGAGAGGTTACTGTCATTTGAAGTCAGCGACCTTAAGCACTTGACCACAGAGGCAGGTGGATGGAAGGTTGTTGCTGAATACAGAGATAATCCTATAGCATCCAACAGTGAAGATGAGAGGCGAATAATTAAAGCAGAAGATAGAGGTAGCAAGAAGGCCAAAGCCGAGAAAGCAAAGAATCTTAAACAAGGAGTTGGCCATACAAGAGACCATCAAATAGATCAGACATCACAGTGTTGAGATATGACAACACAACAATAATGTATCAAGAAGTAGACAGGGTCTATGCACAGGACCTTATAACACTGATAGGCCAAAATACACAATCCAAGTCTCATTCATAGACCGTTATATGATGTAAAAATATATATATATATACAGCGGTCTATAAACGAGGCTCAGACTATGTTTTTTGGCCTATTGGACAGGTGTGATATGGATAAGATTTCAAGGTCCAGTGGTCTATGTTTCATGTGTTGAAACCCAGGGAATTAGAAACGGGAATGTTCACAACTGAAGAAATCAAACAATAGATAAGTACTGATTATACTTATTTAAGCTCAAATATAGCCGAGTATGGGCAAGTAAATAATAAGAAAATAGTATAAGCTCTGAAGAGAGCCAGAAAGTCAGCAATAATGAAAGCTGAACAAGGCAAAGGTAAGCTCTATGTCTAATGAGTCGCCTTTGGGACGTTTGAAATGCAATGTTGAAGCATTGAAACAAATTAACATTGATAACTATAGCTTAGAAGTAATAGAAAATGATTATAAATTACATATGGTATCTTCCCAGAATATGCAGAGTTTATATGTGACTGCAAGAAACAATGAAGAATTTGTAAAGAAAGAGATAAATAAATCGTTGTCAAAAGGTGTTGTGTCTGAAGTATCAGAAAGAACAACAGTAGTCAATCCTTTGACAGTAGCTTATAAAAGAGAAGAGAAACCAAGAATGGTTTTGGATTGTAGGCATTTCAATCCAAATTTACACTTATTCCAAATAAAACTGAGGACAGTAATACTGCAAGCAAGGCAATCCTTAAAAAATATTCTGTTTGCCATAACACTACTTACTCATTAAAAAAAGGCCAGAACCCAACTTTTTGGCTTCTCAGGATTTTTTTCCATTTTGAGTTTGGGATACAGCAAACAAATATTTTTAAAGGATGGCCAAAATGTTTGACAAATTCAGTTTCATTTATCACCATATTGATACAAGCAAATATAATAGAACATATTAAGGGTTCAATGCAACAGTGTCGTAACTCATATTGAAATAAGAACAAGTTACGACAGAGTTGCGCTGAGCCCTCCAATATCTAGGGTTTTCATGGCCAACAGAGAACAGACACAAACATTTTGTATTCAACGTTTTACCTTTTGGACTAGCAACAGCAGGTCATATTTTTACCAAAATTGTTAGATAAGTGATAAAGCATTGGCATTCATTAGTTCATAAAGTGGTAACAATCCTTGACAACAGTATTGGGGGGTAGCTCAGAGATCAAAAGAGCTTTCATACAAGCTCCATGTAAGAAAAGTTCTATCAAACTTGGGTATTCTGACTGAAGAAGATAAATGTCACTGGATGCCGGTTAACACAAAGCGAATTGGATAGGTCATACATTAGATTTTCAAACAAATAAACTGTTTATCATAAGCGAGAGGATAGACAGCATGCTCGACTATTCTCAGTGATTGATAATAAACAGACTTATTTAAAAAGAGCTGTCTGTACAACAGTGTAACAGACAAAGAAATATTATCATATCATTTCATATTTGTGCACTAATGTAAAAGAAAGTGGTATTTATAATTTTATGGATAGAGTTATCTAACTTGTCTGTCTGGACACTTAAATAATGTTTCTAGACAATCCCTTAAAGTCCCATAATCATATAAATTTATTGGTTGTAATAGTTTCTGTTTGTTCTATATCTAGAGGAATCTGGTGTGCTTTCCTAAGTTTACAAAAGCAAAATTCACAGAGAAATGAGTGTTTTTAGAAGAAAAAGGACTTCTTTTGTCGGTAATATTTATCTTGAGATAATATCAGCTATTGTTTGTTTTTTTTGCATATATTTTTTATAGCAAAAAGCTAATGGGGCTTTAAGTGGTTACTGAGTTATGTGCATGATAAGAACTTGCATGCATAACTTCCACCATATGCACCTTGATGCTGACACCAATGCCAATGCAATGGCTAAATGGCTATGGCAAAAGCTTTCCATATTCTTTGAATAGTCAAGCTAAAAAGGCAGAAATGTTGATTTTATAATATTATAACTCAGATGCAAGTGCCATTGGCTACAGCGGCTAGGTTAAACCTAATTGTTCCACACAGTTTCAGTTCCAACGGAGACAAACATTCAAAAGATGATTTTAAGGGTTATAAGGCAAACATGACAATATGTGGTATGATAATCTCTGAAGGTAGGTCAGTTTACACCCCCCTCAGAAGTTGGTGAGGTTTTGTCGGAATTTAGTTCATAGTTCACACCTCAGGAAGTAGGTGAAGTAAGGTCATGGATTACGTCTCTGGAAACGGGTGAGGAAAGATCAGTATTCATCCAAGCCTGAAAGGGTTGGAACACTGAGTCAGATACAAGACGTAAGAAACAAATTTTGTTCAGATACATTTACTGAAACAACAAGGGTTGTTGAAGTAGGTATGTGTAATGAAAAAATATCATTGATAAACATGTCAGCATTAATAGCTACTTGGAGGGATGACGAGGCAATATTTAGAGGCTGTGTACAGTATATTGTTGTCTAGTCAAATGTACTTCAACTCCAAATTGGCCAAAGATAGTGGAAGATGACGACTCATTTAAAATTTTATGAGTGATTGTAAATTATTACTTATATCAGGGGTGGTAAATTCGGCTAAAGACAATAATTGCATCTTTGGTGAAGAACCATTCACTTTTCGAAAATTGAATGAAAATATGACACACAAAGCTGATAATAGCCTTAAAACAAGACAAACAAGAGTGCAAAATTGTCACATAATACACCCATCAAAAGGTTAGGGATACTGTAAGTGGAATATTACATATTTTTTTAGAGAATAAAGAACATTTGTCATAAATGCGGATTGTAAATGAACATATCACCAAGTAATAGAAATAGAATAATCTTGATGCTGTCATTTTCAAATTTCTAGTATGGTCATGTGAGCAACCAAGTGTTTGTTATTTGTACATAGATAGTTAAGACTATGTTTACTTCATTGTTATTGTTGCATGCTAGTAACACTGTAAATAACATAGACATCAATGACAATAATGCCTTGTCTCTGGTTATACCAGTGATTCCATCCATGCTACAATTGAAACAACAAAAATGTTCATCTGTGTACAATGTAACCTCCCTACAACAGCCATCAGTTGGGAAGGACAAAAATGGCTGATGTAAAGAGGTGACTGTTGTTGAGAGAGTGAAAATAAAGTAAAATGTCAATCTGTGTTGCTAGTATACTGGGTGTAACAGGAAGGTGGCTGTAGTTCGGAAGTGACCGTATAATAATTATTATACTCAGTCAGTTGGATACTATAGTGAGGCTCACCAGAAGGAAAATGCATGCATACACTGTTGTGCCATTAAAGCATTTTGACCTTGTGGATATCAAACCCTAGCCTAAGTTAATATTGCCATAATATTCTTTGGATTCAATGGTGGACATTTGGTGGACACAAGTTAAATGGTAACAGTACAGAAAGATAGATCCACAAAATATCTTCTTCAAGAATGAGATTGATGAAAATGATTTCATCATGTAAAACTTAGCCATATAAAGAAAGGAATGTCTGTTACAACAAAACTGCCTGATTATCATCTACTTAGTAACCAATACCTCCAACAAAGAAATGAGAATCGCTTTCCAAATGTGGAAATGGTGCTGTTTTATCTTAATACAATAATTATATGAATCATGACAATTCAAGACATTCTACATAATAGAAATAACTGCTTGATAAGAAGTTTTGTAAAAGATTGTAGACAATGAAGCTCAGAAAAATTAACTATACCCAAGTTTTTTTAGTCATTTGACATATCTTAAGTTAAAATAAGGGTACTAAAACGCTCACTTAATGAGGTGTTAGTGAAACACCAATGCCCCCTAAAGAGGAAATGGATAGTTGACCTTTGACCTATTGATAGACCTTATCAACAGGGGTCATCTATCTATATTTGACCAACCTTCAAACCAAGTGAAGACCTAAGAGGCCAAAACAGTCGAATTGGCTGGACAAGGTTTGATTACCTGAACGAGCAAAAAAGACAGACATGAGCAATCCAGCAATATATACCTCTATTTCTTTGAAATGGGGGTATAACTAGAACTTTAAAAAAGAAACCTACAATTACAAAAATATGACAAAAATATAAATATGAATCATGTCAGTTCAAGACATTTTACCTAGTAGAAATAACTGCACAGATAAGAACAAAGTTGTGTCAAAATACTCGTAGAGAATGAAGCTCAGAAAAATCAACTGCTTAAGTTTTTTAAGTTATTTGTTGAATCTTAAGTTAAAATAAGGGTACTAAAATGCTCACTTAATGCAGTGTTTGTGAATCACCAATGCCCCCTGAAGGGCATATGGATAGTTGACCTTTGACCTATTGATAGACCTTATCAACAGGGGTCATCTACCTATATTTGACCAACCTTCAAACCAAGTGAAGACCTAAGAGGCCAAAACAGTCGAATTGGCCGGACAAGGTTTGATTACCTGAACGAGCAAAAAAGACAGACATGAGCAATCCAGCAATATATACCTCTATTTCTTTGAAATGGGGGTATAACTAGAACTTTAAAAAAGAAACCTACAATTACAAAAATATGACAAAAATATAAATATGAATCTTGCCAATTCAAGACATTTTACCTAGTAGAAATAACTGCTCAGATAAGAACAAAGTTGTGTCAAAATACTCGTACAGAATGAAGCTCAGAAAAATCAACTTCTTAAGTTTTTTAAGTTATTTGTTGAATCTTAAGTTAAAATAAGGGTACTAAAACGCTCACTTAATGCGGTGTTTGTGAATCACCAATGCCCCCTGAAGGGCATATGGATAGTTGACCTTTCACCTATTGATAGACCTTATCAACAGGGGCCATCTACCTATATTTGACCAACCTTCAAACCAAGTGAAGACCTAAGAGGCCAAAACAGTCGAATTGGCCAGACAAGGTTTGATTACCTGAACGAGCAAAAAAGACAGACATGAGCAATCCAGCAATATATACCCACATTTCTTTGAAATGGGGGCATAACTAGAACCCTATAATTACAAAAATATGACAAAAATATAAATACAAATAATGTCAAGTCAAGACATTTAATTAATAGAAATAATTACTGGGATAAGAATAAAGTTTTGTAGAAATATTTAGGCAGTTGATTTTTCCTTAGCTTTATAAAATCTACAATTTAAGTTTAAATAAGGGTACTAAAATGCTATCTCAATGAGGTGTTTATTTCACCATCAAAATGCAAGAATATATTTTGCAGGAAATATGATTACAATGTCTTTGTTTCATGCCCCAAAATGGGATGAATGCTTGACAGGTGTAACAAAGAGCCATCAGATAACTCAAATAATTAACTTATTAAATATGATAAAGAATATACCAGGATTACATTATGAGACTCATAGTAATAATAGACAATAACAGAGAAGAGAAATCTATTGACAAACACAGAGCTATATCATGTGGCAACATTTGATGTACAGGATGTATGACAATTGTACCTGACTCTTCAGTGAGTCAAGTATATAACAAGTGCTGCCACCTGCTATCATTGGCACAAAAGTGAGGACCAGGGAGGTTCCTGTGAAATTGGAATATGCTAACTCACATACAGTAAATCATTACTAATCAGTGTCACTCCCATTTCATTTTACTGAAGATAGCTGTACTGGTAAGAGTAGGAATATGTTTATTGCATTGTTATTATTCAATGCTATTAACACTGTGAACAACACAGACATTATTGACTATAATGCATTGACTCTGGTTATACCAGTGATTACATCTATGCTACAAATGTCACAGCAAATATGTTCATCTACAGGTGCACTGTGCAACCTCCCTACAACAGCTATCAATGGGAAGGACAAAAATGGCTGTAGTAAGGAGGTGACTATTCAAGGAGGTTACACTGTATACATCCAGTCAGTGCAACACCATAGTGAGACCACCAGAAGGAAAAAGGCCATACACAGTGTTATGCCATTGAAGCATTTTGACTTTGTGGATTTCAAACACTTGACTAAGTTAATGATGTCACAATATTGTTTTGATACAAAGAAGTAAAACATTGGGTGAACACAAGTTTAATGGCAACAGTACAGAAAGACAGATCCACAAAACATCTACTTTAAGTATGAGTTTGACAAAAACGATTTTCATGACAAGCAGGCATGTAAAGAAAGGAATGTCCATCACTTCCAAAATGACTTAATCATTATCGTGCTCTAAGCTAGAAATACCTCAAACAAAAAAATAGGACTCACTTTCCCTATGTGAAGAGATACTATTTTATCCTAATACCATAATTATAAGACATTCTACATAATATAAATAACTGCTCGGATAAGAATAAAGTCTTGTAACAATACTCGTTAACAATATTGCTCAGAAAAATCAACTATACCTGAGTTTATTAAGTTATTTGATATAGCTTAAGTTAAAATAAGGGTACTAAAACGCTCACTTAATGAGGTGTTAGTGAAACACCAATGCCCCTGGAGGGCATATGGATAGTTGACCTTTGACCTATTGATAGACCTTATCAACAGGGGTCATCTATCTATATTTGACCAACCTTCAAACCAAGTGAAGACCTAAGAGGCCAAAACAGTCGAATTGGCTGGACAAGGTTTGATTACCTGAACGAGCAAAAAAGACAGACATGAGCAATCCAGCAATATATACCTATATTTCTTTGAAATGGGGGTATAACTAGAACTTTAAAAAAGAAACCTACAATTACAAAAATATGACAAAAATATAAATATGAATCATGTCAGTTCAAGACATTTTACCTAGTAGAAATAACTGCTCAGATAAGAACAAAGTTGTATCAAAATACTCGTACAGAATGAAGCTCAGAAAAATCAACTGCTTAAGTTTTTTAAGTTATTTGTTGAATCTTAAGTTAAAATAAGGCTACTAAAACGCTCACTTAATGCGGTGTTTGTGAATCACCAATGCCCCCTGAAGGGCATATGGATAGTTGACCTTTGACCTATTGATAGACCTTATCAACAGGGGTCATCTACCTATATTTGACCAACCTTCAAACCAAGTGAAGACCTAAGAGGCCAAAACAGTCGAATTGGCCAGACAAGGTTTGATTACCTGAACGAGCAAAAAAGACAGACATGAGCAATCCAGCAATATATACCCACATTTCTTTGAAATGGGGCATAACTAGAACCCTATAATTACAAAAATATGACAAAAATATAAATACAAATAATGTCAAGTCAAGACATTTAATTAATAGAAATAATTACTGGGATAAGAATAAAGTTTTGTAGAAATATTTAGGCAGTTGATTTTTCCTTAGCTTTATAAAATCTACAATTTAAGTTTAAATAAGGGTACTAAAATGCTATCTCAATGAGGTGTTTATTTCACCATCAAAATGCAAGAATATATTTTGCAGGAAATATGATTACAATGTCTTTGTTTCATGCCCCAAAATGGGATGAATGCTTGACAGGTGTAACAAAGAGCCATCAGATAACTCAAATAATTAACTTATTAAATATGATAAAGAATATACCAGGATTACATTATGAGACTCATAGTAATAATAGACAATAACAGAGAAGAGAAATCTATTGACAAACACAGAGCTATATCATGTGGCAACATTTGATGTACAGGATGTATGACAATTGTACCTGACTCTTCAGTGAGTCAAGTATATAACAAGTGCTGCCACCTGCTATCATTGGCACAAAAGTGAGGACCAGGGAGGTTCCTGTGAAATTGGAATATGCTAACTCACATACAGTAAATCATTACTAATCATTGTCACTCCCATTTCATTTTACTGAAGATAGCTGTACTGGTAAGAGTAGGAATATGTTTATTGCATTGTTATTATTCAATGCTATTAACACTGCTAATAACACAGACATTATTGACTATAATGCATTGACTCTGGTTATACCAGTGATTCCATCTATGCTACAAATGTCACAGCAAATATGTTCATCTACAGGTGCACTGTGCAACCTCCCTACAACAGCTATCAATGGGAAGGACAAAAATGGCTGTAGTAAGGAGGTGACTATTCAAGGAGGTTACACTGTATACATCCAGTCAGTGCAACACCATAGTGAGACCACCAGAAGGAAAAAGGCCATACACAGTGTTATGCCATTGAAGCATTTTGACTTTGTGGATTTCAAACACTTGACTAAGTTAATGATGTCACAATATTGTTTTGATACAAAGAAGTAAAACATTGGGTGAACACAAGTTTAATGGCAACAGTACAGAAAGACAGATCCACAAAACATCTACTTTAAGTATGAGTTTGACAAAAACGATTTTCATGACAAGCAGGCATGTAAAGAAAGGAATGTCCATCACTTCCAAAATGACTTAATCATTATCGTGCTCTAAGCTAGAAATACCTCAAACAAAAAAATAGGACTCACTTTCCCTATGTGAAGAGATACTATTTTCTCCTAATACCATAATTATAAGACATTCTACATAATATAAATAACTGCTCGGATAAGAATAAAGTTTTGTAACAATACTCGTTAACAATATTGCTCAGAAAAATCAACTATACCTGAGTTTATTAAGTTATTTGATATAGCTTAAGTTAAAATAAGGGTACTAAAACGCTCACTTAATGAGGTGTTAGTGAAACACCAATGCCCCTGGAGGGCATATGGATAGTTGACCTTTGACCTATTGATAGACCTTATCAACAGGGGTCATCTATCTATATTTGACCAACCTTCAAACCAAGTGAAGACCTAAGAGGCCAAAACAGTCGAATTGGCCGGACAAGGTTTGATTACCTGAACGAGCGAAAAAGACAGACATGAGCAATCCAGCAATATATACCTCTATTTCTTTGAAATGGGGGTATAACTAGAACTTTAAAAAAGAAACCTACAATTACAAAAATATGACAAAAATATAAATATGAATCATGTCAGTTCAAGACATTTTACCTAGTAGAAATAACTGCTCAGATAAGAACAAAGTTGTGTCAAAATACTCGTACAGAATGAAGCTCAGAAAAATCAACTGCTTAAGTTTTTTAAGTTATTTGTTGAATCTTAAGTTAAAATAAGGCTACTAAAACGCTCACTTAATGCGGTGTTTGTGAATCACCAAAGCCCCCTGAAGGGCATATGGATAGTTGACCTTTCACCTATTAATAGACCTTATCAACAGGGGTCATCTACCTATATTTGACCAACCTTCAAACCAAGTGAAGACCTAAGAGGCCAAAACAGTCGAATTGGCCAGACAAGGTTTGATTACCTGAACGAGCAAAAAAGACAGACATGAGCAATCCGGCAATATATACCCACATTTCTTTGAAATGGGGCATAACTAGAACCCTACAATTACAAAAATATGACAAAAATATAAATACAAATAATGTCAAGTCAAGACATTTAATTAATAGAAATAATTACTGGGATAAGAATAAAGTTTTGTAGAAATATTTAGGCAGTTGATTTTTCCTTAGCTTTATAAAATCTACAATTTAAGTTTAAATAAGGGTACTAAAATGCTATCTCAATGAGGTGTTTATTTCACCATCAAAATGCAAGAATATATTTTGCAGGAAATATGATTACAATGTCTTTGTTTCATGCCCCAAAATGGGATGAATGCTTGACAGGTGTAACAAAGAGCCATCAGATAACTCAAATAATTAACTTATTAAATATGATAAAGAATATACCAGGATTACATTATGAGACTCATAGTAATAATAGACAATAACAGAGAAGAGAAATCTATTGACAAACACAGAGCTATATCATGTGGCAACATTTGATGTACAGGATGTATGACAATTGTACCTGACTCTTCAGTGAGTCAAGTATATAACAAGTGCTGCCACCTGCTATCATTGGCACAAAAGTGAGGACCAGGGAGGTTCCTGTGAAATTGGAATATGCTAACTCACATACAGTAAATCATTACTAATCAGTGTCACTCCCATTTCATTTTACTGAAGATAGCTGTACTGGTAAGAGTAGGAATATGTTTATTGCATTGTTATTATTCAATGCTATTAACACTGTGAATAACACAGACATTATTGACTATAATGCATTGACTCTGGTTATACCAGTGATTCCATCTATGCTACAAATGTCACAGCAAATATGTTCATCTACAGGTGCACTGTGCAACCTCCCTACAACAGCTATCAATGGGAAGGACAAAAATGGTTGTTGTAAGGAGGTGACTGTTGCTGAGAGGTGAAAATAGAGTAAAACTTCAATCTGGGTTGCTAGTATACTAGCTGTAACAGGAAGGTGGCTGTAGTAAGGAGGTGACTATTCAAGGAGGTTACACTGTATACATCCAGTCAGTGCAACACCATAGTGAGACCACCAGAAGGAAAAATGCCATACACAGTGTTATGCCATTGAAGCATTTTGACTTTGTGGATTTCAAACACTTGACTAAGTTAATGATGTCACAATATTGTTTTGATACAAAGAAGTAAAACATTGGGTGGACACAAGTTTAATGGCAACTGTACAGAAAGACAGATCCACAAAACATCCATTTCAAGTATGAGTTTGACAAAAACGATTTTCATGACAAGCAGGCATGTAAAGAAAGGAATGTCCATCACTTCAAAATGACTTAATCATTATCGTGCTCTAAGCAAGAAATACCTCAAACAAAGAAATAGGACTTGCTTTCCCTATGTGAAGATGGTACTATTTTATCCTAATACCATAATTATACAAATCATGTCAATTCAAGACATTCTACATAATATAAATAACTGCTGGATAAGAATAAAGTTTTGTAACAATACTCGTTAACAATATTGCTCAGAAAAATCAACTATACCTGAGTTTATTAAGTTATTTGATATAGCTTAAGTTAAAATAAGGGTACTAAAACGCTCACTTAATGAGGTGTTAGTGAAACACCAATGCCCCTGGAGGGCATATGGATAGTTGACCTTTGACCTATTGATAGACCTTATCAACAGGGGTCATCTATCTATATTTGACCAACCTTCAAACCAAGTGAAGACCTAAGAGGCCAAAACAGTCGAATTGGCCGGACAAGGTTTGATTACCTGAACGAGCGAAAAAGACAGACATGAGCAATCCAGCAATATATACCTCTATTTCTTTGAAATGGGGGTATAACTAGAACTTTAAAAAAGAAACCTACAATTACAAAAATATGACAAAAATATAAATATGAATCATGTCAGTTCAAGACATTTTACCTAGTAGAAATAACTGCTCAGATAAGAACAAAGTTGTGTCAAAATACTCGTACAGAATGAAGCTCAGAAAAATCAACTGCTTAAGTTTTTTAAGTTATTTGTTGAATCTTAAGTTAAAATAAGGCTACTAAAACGCTCACTTAATGCGGTGTTTGTGAATCACCAAAGCCCCCTGAAGGGCATATGGATAGTTGACCTTTGACCTATTAATAGACCTTATCAACAGGGGTCATCTACCTATATTTGACCAACCTTCAAACCAAGTGAAGACCTAAGAGGCCAAAACAGTCGAATTGGCCAGACAAGGTTTGATTACCTGAACGAGCAAAAAAGACAGACATGAGCAATCCAGCAATATATACCCACATTTCTTTGAAATGGGGCATAACTAGAACCCTACAATTACAAAAATATGACAAAAATATAAATACAAATAATGTCAAGTCAAGACATTTAATTAATAGAAATAATTACTGGGATAAGAATAAAGTTTTGTAGAAATATTTAGGCAGTTGATTTTTCCTTAGCTTTATAAAATCTACAATTTAAGTTTAAATAAGGGTACTAAAATGCTATCTCAATGAGGTGTTTATTTCACCATCAAAATGCAAGAATATATTTTGCAGGAAATATGATTACAATGTCTTTGTTTCATGCCCCAAAATGGGATGAATGCTTGACAGGTGTAACAAAGAGCCATCAGATAACTCAAATAATTAACTTATTAAATATGATAAAGAATATACCAGGATTACATTATGAGACTCATAGTAATAATAGACAATAACAGAGAAGAGAAATCTATTGACAAACACAGAGCTATATCATGTGGCAACATTTGATGTACAGGATGTATGACAATTGTACCTGACTCTTCAGTGAGTCAAGTATATAACAAGTGCTGCCACCTGCTATCATTGGCACAAAAGTGAGGACCAGGGAGGTTCCTGTGAAATTGGAATATGCTAACTCACATACAGTAAATCATTACTAATCAGTGTCACTCCCATTTCATTTTACTGAAGATAGCTGTACTGGTAAGAGTAGGAATATGTTTATTGCATTGTTATTATTCAATGCTATTAACACTGTGAATAACACAGACATTATTGACTATAATGCATTGACTCTGGTTATACCAGTGATTCCATCTATGCTACAAATGTCACAGCAAATATGTTCATCTACAGGTGCACTGTGCAACCTCCCTACAACAGCTATCAATGGGAAGGACAAAAATGGTTGTTGTAAGGAGGTGACTGTTGCTGAGAGGTGAAAATAGAGTAAAACTTCAATCTGGGTTGCTAGTATACTAGCTGTAACAGGAAGGTGGCTGTAGTAAGGAGGTGACTATTCAAGGAGGTTACACTGTATACATCCAGTCAGTGCAACACCATAGTGAGACCACCAGAAGGAAAAATGCCATACACAGTGTTATGCCATTGAAGCATTTTGACTTTGTGGATTTCAAACACTTGACTAAGTTAATGATGTCACAATATTGTTTTGATACAAAGAAGTAAAACATTGGGTGGACACAAGTTTAATGGCAACTGTACAGAAAGACAGATCCACAAAACATCCATTTCAAGTATGAGTTTGACAAAAACGATTTTCATGACAAGCAGGCATGTAAAGAAAGGAATGTCCATCACTTCAAAATGACTTAATCATTATCGTGCTCTAAGCAAGAAATACCTCAAACAAAGAAATAGGACTTGCTTTCCCTATGTGAAGATGGTACTATTTTATCCTAATACCATAATTATACAAATCATGTCAATTCAAGACATTCTACATAATATAAATAACTGCTGGATAAGAATAAAGTTTTGTAACAATACTCGTTAACAATATTGCTCAGAAAAATCAACTATACCTGAGTTTATTAAGTTATTTGATATAGCTTAAGTTAAAATAAGGGTACTAAAACGCTCACTTAATGAGGTGTTAGTGAAACACCAATGCCCCTGGAGGGCATATGGATAGTTGACCTTTGACCTATTGATAGACCTTATCAACAGGGGTCATCTATCTATATTTGACCAACCTTCAAACCAAGTGAAGACCTAAGAGGCCAAAACAGTCGAATTGGCCGGACAAGGTTTGATTACCTGAACGAGCGAAAAAGACAGACATGAGCAATCCAGCAATATATACCTCTATTTCTTTGAAATGGGGGTATAACTAGAACTTTAAAAAAGAAACCTACAATTACAAAAATATGACAAAAATATAAATATGAATCATGTCAGTTCAAGACATTTTACCTAGTAGAAATAACTGCTCAGATAAGAACAAAGTTGTGTCAAAATACTCGTACAGAATGAAGCTCAGAAAAATCAACTGCTTAAGTTTTTTAAGTTATTTGTTGAATCTTAAGTTAAAATAAGGCTACTAAAACGCTCACTTAATGCGGTGTTTGTGAATCACCAAAGCCCCCTGAAGGGCATATGGATAGTTGACCTTTGACCTATTAATAGACCTTATCAACAGGGGTCATCTACCTATATTTGACCAACCTTCAAACCAAGTGAAGACCTAAGAGGCCAAAACAGTCGAATTGGCCAGACAAGGTTTGATTACCTGAACGAGCAAAAAAGACAGACATGAGCAATCCAGCAATATATACCCACATTTCTTTGAAATGGGGCATAACTAGAACCCTACAATTACAAAAATATGACAAAAATATAAATACAAATAATGTCAAGTCAAGACATTTAATTAATAGAAATAATTACTGGGATAAGAATAAAGTTTTGTAGAAATATTTAGGCAGTTGATTTTTCCTTAGCTTTATAAAATCTACAATTTAAGTTTAAATAAGGGTACTAAAATGCTATCTCAATGAGGTGTTTATTTCACCATCAAAATGCAAGAATATATTTTGCAGGAAATATGATTACAATGTCTTTGTTTCATGCCCCAAAATGGGATGAATGCTTGACAGGTGTAACAAAGAGCCATCAGATAACTCAAATAATTAACTTATTAAATATGATAAAGAATATACCAGGATTACATTATGAGACTCATAGTAATAATAGACAATAACAGAGAAGAGAAATCTATTGACAAACACAGAGCTATATCATGTGGCAACATTTGATGTACAGGATGTATGACAATTGTACCTGACTCTTCAGTGAGTCAAGTATATAACAAGTGCTGCCACCTGCTATCATTGGCACAAAAGTGAGGACCAGGGAGGTTCCTGTGAAATTGGAATATGCTAACTCACATACAGTAAATCATTACTAATCAGTGTCACTCCCATTTCATTTTACTGAAGATAGCTGTACTGGTAAGAGTAGGAATATGTTTATTGCATTGTTATTATTCAATGCTATTAACACTGTGAATAACACAGACATTATTGACTATAATGCATTGACTCTGGTTATACCAGTGATTCCATCTATGCTACAAATGTCACAGCAAATATGTTCATCTACAGGTGCACTGTGCAACCTCCCTACAACAGCTATCAATGGGAAGGACAAAAATGGTTGTTGTAAGGAGGTGACTGTTGCTGAGAGGTGAAAATAGAGTAAAACTTCAATCTGGGTTGCTAGTATACTAGCTGTAACAGGAAGGTGGCTGTAGTAAGGAGGTGACTATTCAAGGAGGTTACACTGTATACATCCAGTCAGTGCAACACCATAGTGAGACCACCAGAAGGAAAAATGCCATACACAGTGTTATGCCATTGAAGCATTTTGACTTTGTGGATTTCAAACACTTGACTAAGTTAATGATGTCACAATATTGTTTTGATACAAAGAAGTAAAACATTGGGTGGACACAAGTTTAATGGCAACTGTACAGAAAGACAGATCCACAAAACATCCATTTCAAGTATGAGTTTGACAAAAACGATTTTCATGACAAGCAGGCATGTAAAGAAAGGAATGTCCATCACTTCAAAATGACTTAATCATTATCGTGCTCTAAGCAAGAAATACCTCAAACAAAGAAATAGGACTTGCTTTCCCTATGTGAAGATGGTACTATTTTATCCTAATACCATAATTATACAAATCATGTCAATTCAAGACATTCTACATAATATAAATAACTGCTGGATAAGAATAAAGTTTTGTAACAATACTCGTTAACAATATTGCTCAGAAAAATCAACTATACCTGAGTTTATTAAGTTATTTGATATAGCTTAAGTTAAAATAAGGGTACTAAAACGCTCACTTAATGAGGTGTTAGTGAAACACCAATGCCCCTGGAGGGCATATGGATAGTTGACCTTTGACCTATTGATAGACCTTATCAACAGGGGTCATCTATCTATATTTGACCAACCTTCAAACCAAGTGAAGACCTAAGAGGCCAAAACAGTCGAATTGGCCGGACAAGGTTTGATTACCTGAACGAGCAAAAAAGACAGACATGAGCAATCCAGCAATATATACCTCTATTTCTTTGAAATGGGGGTATAACTAGAACTTTAAAAAAGAAACCTACAATTACAAAAATATGACAAAAATATAAATATGAATCATGTCAGTTCAAGACATTTTACCTAGTAGAAATAACTGCTCAGATAAGAACAAAGTTGTGTCAAAATACTCGTACAGAATGAAGCTCAGAAAAATCAACTGCTTAAGTTTTTTAAGTTATTTGTTGAATCTTAAGTTAAAATAAGGCTACTAAAACGCTCACTTAATGCGGTGTTTGTGAATCACCAAAGCCCCCTGAAGGGCATATGGATAGTTGACCTTTGACCTATTAATAGACCTTATCAACAGGGGTCATCTACCTATATTTGACCAACCTTCAAACCAAGTGAAGACCTAAGAGGCCAAAACAGTCGAATTGGCCAGACAAGGTTTGATTACCTGAACGAGCAAAAAAGACAGACATGAGCAATCCGGCAATATATACCCACATTTCTTTGAAATGGGGCATAACTAGAACCCTACAATTACAAAAATATGACAAAAATATAAATACAAATAATGTCAAGTCAAGACATTTAATTAATAGAAATAATTACTGGGATAAGAATAAAGTTTTGTAGAAATATTTAGGCAGTTGATTTTTCCTTAGCTTTATAAAATCTACAATTTAAGTTTAAATAAGGGTACTAAAATGCTATCTCAATGAGGTGTTTATTTCACCATCAAAATGCAAGAATATATTTTGCAGGAAATATGATTACAATGTCTTTGTTTCATGCCCCAAAATGGGATGAATGCTTGACAGGTGTAACAAAGAGCCATCAGATAACTCAAATAATTAACTTATTAAATATGATAAAGAATATACCAGGATTACATTATGAGACTCATAGTAATAATAGACAATAACAGAGAAGAGAAATCTATTGACAAACACAGAGCTATATCATGTGGCAACATTTGATGTACAGGATGTATGACAATTGTACCTGACTCTTCAGTGAGTCAAGTATATAACAAGTGCTGCCACCTGCTATCATTGGCACAAAAGTGAGGACCAGGGAGGTTCCTGTGAAATTGGAATATGCTAACTCACATACAGTAAATCATTACTAATCAGTGTCACTCCCATTTCATTTTACTGAAGATAGCTGTACTGGTAAGAGTAGGAATATGTTTATTGCATTGTTATTATTCAATGCTATTAACACTGCTAATAACACAGACATTATTGACTATAATGCATTGACTCTGGTTATACCAGTGATTCCATCTATGCTACAAATGTCACAGCAAATATGTTCATCTACAGGTGCACTGTGCAACCTCCCTACAACAGCTATCAATGGGAAGGACAAAAATGGCTGTAGTAAGGAGGTGACTATTCAAGGAGGTTACACTGTATACATCCAGTCAGTGCAACACCATAGTGAGACCACCAGAAGGAAAAAGGCCATACACAGTGTTATGCCATTGAAGCATTTTGACTTTGTGGATTTCAAACACTTGACTAAGTTAATGATGTCACAATATTGTTTTGATACAAAGAAGTAAAACATTGGGTGAACACAAGTTTAATGGCAACAGTACAGAAAGACAGATCCACAAAACATCTACTTTAAGTATGAGTTTGACAAAAACGATTTTCATGACAAGCAGGCATGTAAAGAAAGGAATGTCCATCACTTCCAAAATGACTTAATCATTATCGTGCTCTAAGCTAGAAATACCTCAAACAAAAAAATAGGACTCACTTTCCCTATGTGAAGAGATACTATTTTATCCTAATACCATAATTATAAGACATTCTACATAATATAAATAACTGCTCGGATAAGAATAAAGTCTTGTAACAATACTCGTTAACAATATTGCTCAGAAAAATCAACTATACCTGAGTTTATTAAGTTATTTGATATAGCTTAAGTTAAAATAAGGGTACTAAAACGCTCACTTAATGAGGTGTTAGTGAAACACCAATGCCCCTGGAGGGCATATGGATAGTTGACCTTTGACCTATTGATAGACCTTATCAACAGGGGTCATCTATCTATATTTGACCAACCTTCAAACCAAGTGAAGACCTAAGAGGCCAAAACAGTCGAATTGGCTGGACAAGGTTTGATTACCTGAACGAGCAAAAAAGACAGACATGAGCAATCCAGCTATATATACCTATATTTCTTTGAAATGGGGGTATAACTAGAACTTTAAAAAAGAAACCTACAATTACAAAAATATGACAAAAATATAAATATGAATCATGTCAGTTCAAGACATTTTACCTAGTAGAAATAACTGCTCAGATAAGAACAAAGTTGTATCAAAATACTCGTACAGAATGAAGCTCAGAAAAATCAACTGCTTAAGTTTTTTAAGTTATTTGTTGAATCTTAAGTTAAAATAAGGCTACTAAAACGCTCACTTAATGCGGTGTTTGTGAATCACCAATGCCCCCTGAAGGGCATATGGATAGTTGACCTTTGACCTATTGATAGACCTTATCAACAGGGGTCATCTACCTATATTTGACCAACCTTCAAACCAAGTGAAGACCTAAGAGGCCAAAACAGTCGAATTGGCCAGACAAGGTTTGATTACCTGAACGAGCAAAAAAGACAGACATGAGCAATCCAGCAATATATACCCACATTTCTTTGAAATGGGGCATAACTAGAACCCTATAATTACAAAAATATGACAAAAATATAAATACAAATAATGTCAAGTCAAGACATTTAATTAATAGAAATAATTACTGGGATAAGAATAAAGTTTTGTAGAAATATTTAGGCAGTTGATTTTTCCTTAGCTTTATAAAATCTACAATTTAAGTTTAAATAAGGGTACTAAAATGCTATCTCAATGAGGTGTTTATTTCACCATCAAAATGCAAGAATATATTTTGCAGGAAATATGATTACAATGTCTTTGTTTCATGCCCCAAAATGGGATGAATGCTTGACAGGTGTAACAAAGAGCCATCAGATAACTCAAATAATTAACTTATTAAATATGATAAAGAATATACCAGGATTACATTATGAGACTCATAGTAATAATAGACAATAACAGAGAAGAGAAATCTATTGACAAACACAGAGCTATATCATGTGGCAACATTTGATGTACAGGATGTATGACAATTGTACCTGACTCTTCAGTGAGTCAAGTATATAACAAGTGCTGCCACCTGCTATCATTGGCACAAAAGTGAGGACCAGGGAGGTTCCTGTGAAATTGGAATATGCTAACTCACATACAGTAAATCATTACTAATCATTGTCACTCCCATTTCATTTTACTGAAGATAGCTGTACTGGTAAGAGTAGGAATATGTTTATTGCATTGTTATTATTCAATGCTATTAACACTGCTAATAACACAGACATTATTGACTATAATGCATTGACTCTGGTTATACCAGTGATTCCATCTATGCTACAAATGTCACAGCAAATATGTTCATCTACAGGTGCACTGTGCAACCTCCCTACAACAGCTATCAATGGGAAGGACAAAAATGGCTGTAGTAAGGAGGTGACTATTCAAGGAGGTTACACTGTATACATCCAGTCAGTGCAACACCATAGTGAGACCACCAGAAGGAAAAAGGCCATACACAGTGTTATGCCATTGAAGCATTTTGACTTTGTGGATTTCAAACACTTGACTAAGTTAATGATGTCACAATATTGTTTTGATACAAAGAAGTAAAACATTGGGTGAACACAAGTTTAATGGCAACAGTACAGAAAGACAGATCCACAAAACATCTACTTTAAGTATGAGTTTGACAAAAACGATTTTCATGACAAGCAGGCATGTAAAGAAAGGAATGTCCATCACTTCCAAAATGACTTAATCATTATCGTGCTCTAAGCTAGAAATACCTCAAACAAAAAAATAGGACTCACTTTCCCTATGTGAAGAGATACTATTTTCTCCTAATACCATAATTATAAGACATTCTACATAATATAAATAACTGCTCGGATAAGAATAAAGTTTTGTAACAATACTCGTTAACAATATTGCTCAGAAAAATCAACTATACCTGAGTTTATTAAGTTATTTGATATAGCTTAAGTTAAAATAAGGGTACTAAAACGCTCACTTAATGAGGTGTTAGTGAAACACCAATGCCCCTGGAGGGCATATGGATAGTTGACCTTTGACCTATTGATAGACCTTATCAACAGGGGTCATCTATCTATATTTGACCAACCTTCAAACCAAGTGAAGACCTAAGAGGCCAAAACAGTCGAATTGGCCGGACAAGGTTTGATTACCTGAACGAGCGAAAAAGACAGACATGAGCAATCCAGCAATATATACCTCTATTTCTTTGAAATGGGGGTATAACTAGAACTTTAAAAAAGAAACCTACAATTACAAAAATATGACAAAAATATAAATATGAATCATGTCAGTTCAAGACATTTTACCTAGTAGAAATAACTGCTCAGATAAGAACAAAGTTGTGTCAAAATACTCGTACAGAATGAAGCTCAGAAAAATCAACTGCTTAAGTTTTTTAAGTTATTTGTTGAATCTTAAGTTAAAATAAGGCTACTAAAACGCTCACTTAATGCGGTGTTTGTGAATCACCAAAGCCCCCTGAAGGGCATATGGATAGTTGACCTTTGACCTATTAATAGACCTTATCAACAGGGGTCATCTACCTATATTTGACCAACCTTCAAACCAAGTGAAGACCTAAGAGGCCAAAACAGTCGAATTGGCCAGACAAGGTTTGATTACCTGAACGAGCAAAAAAGACAGACATGAGCAATCCGGCAATATATACCCACATTTCTTTGAAATGGGGCATAACTAGAACCCTACAATTACAAAAATATGACAAAAATATAAATACAAATAATGTCAAGTCAAGACATTTAATTAATAGAAATAATTACTGGGATAAGAATAAAGTTTTGTAGAAATATTTAGGCAGTTGATTTTTCCTTAGCTTTATAAAATCTACAATTTAAGTTTAAATAAGGGTACTAAAATGCTATCTCAATGAGGTGTTTATTTCACCATCAAAATGCAAGAATATATTTTGCAGGAAATATGATTACAATGTCTTTGTTTCATGCCCCAAAATGGGATGAATGCTTGACAGGTGTAACAAAGAGCCATCAGATAACTCAAATAATTAACTTATTAAATATGATAAAGAATATACCAGGATTACATTATGAGACTCATAGTAATAATAGACAATAACAGAGAAGAGAAATCTATTGACAAACACAGAGCTATATCATGTGGCAACATTTGATGTACAGGATGTATGACAATTGTACCTGACTCTTCAGTGAGTCAAGTATATAACAAGTGCTGCCACCTGCTATCATTGGCACAAAAGTGAGGACCAGGGAGGTTCCTGTGAAATTGGAATATGCTAACTCACATACAGTAAATCATTACTAATCAGTGTCACTCCCATTTCATTTTACTGAAGATAGCTGTACTGGTAAGAGTAGGAATATGTTTATTGCATTGTTATTATTCAATGCTATTAACACTGTGAATAACACAGACATTATTGACTATAATGCATTGACTCTGGTTATACCAGTGATTCCATCTATGCTACAAATGTCACAGCAAATATGTTCATCTACAGGTGCACTGTGCAACCTCCCTACAACAGCTATCAATGGGAAGGACAAAAATGGTTGTTGTAAGGAGGTGACTGTTGCTGAGAGGTGAAAATAGAGTAAAACTTCAATCTGGGTTGCTAGTATACTAGCTGTAACAGGAAGGTGGCTGTAGTAAGGAGGTGACTATTCAAGGAGGTTACACTGTATACATCCAGTCAGTGCAACACCATAGTGAGACCACCAGAAGGAAAAATGCCATACACAGTGTTATGCCATTGAAGCATTTTGACTTTGTGGATTTCAAACACTTGACTAAGTTAATGATGTCACAATATTGTTTTGATACAAAGAAGTAAAACATTGGGTGGACACAAGTTTAATGGCAACTGTACAGAAAGACAGATCCACAAAACATCCATTTCAAGTATGAGTTTGACAAAAACGATTTTCATGACAAGCAGGCATGTAAAGAAAGGAATGTCCATCACTTCAAAATGACTTAATCATTATCGTGCTCTAAGCAAGAAATACCTCAAACAAAGAAATAGGACTTGCTTTCCCTATGTGAAGATGGTACTATTTTATCCTAATACCATAATTATACAAATCATGTCAATTCAAGACATTCTACATAATATAAATAACTGCTGGATAAGAATAAAGTTTTGTAACAATACTCGTTAACAATATTGCTCAGAAAAATCAACTATACCTGAGTTTATTAAGTTATTTGATATAGCTTAAGTTAAAATAAGGGTACTAAAACGCTCACTTAATGAGGTGTTAGTGAAACACCAATGCCCCTGGAGGGCATATGGATAGTTGACCTTTGACCTATTGATAGACCTTATCAACAGGGGTCATCTATCTATATTTGACCAACCTTCAAACCAAGTGAAGACCTAAGAGGCCAAAACAGTCGAATTGGCCGGACAAGGTTTGATTACCTGAACGAGCGAAAAAGACAGACATGAGCAATCCAGCAATATATACCTCTATTTCTTTGAAATGGGGGTATAACTAGAACTTTAAAAAAGAAACCTACAATTACAAAAATATGACAAAAATATCAATATGAATCATGTCAGTTCAAGACATTTTACCTAGTAGAAATAACTGCTCAGATAAGAACAAAGTTGTGTCAAAATACTCGTACAGAATGAAGCTCAGAAAAATCAACTGCTTAAGTTTTTTAAGTTATTTGTTGAATCTTAAGTTAAAATAAGGCTACTAAAACGCTCACTTAATGCGGTGTTTGTGAATCACCAAAGCCCCCTGAAGGGCATATGGATAGTTGACCTTTGACCTATTAATAGACCTTATCAACAGGGGTCATCTACCTATATTTGACCAACCTTCAAACCAAGTGAAGACCTAAGAGGCCAAAACAGTCGAATTGGCCAGACAAGGTTTGATTACCTGAACGAGCAAAAAAGACAGACATGAGCAATCCAGCAATATATACCCACATTTCTTTGAAATGGGGCATAACTAGAACCCTACAATTACAAAAATATGACAAAAATATAAATACAAATAATGTCAAGTCAAGACATTTAATTAATAGAAATAATTACTGGGATAAGAATAAAGTTTTGTAGAAATATTTAGGCAGTTGATTTTTCCTTAGCTTTATAAAATCTACAATTTAAGTTTAAATAAGGGTACTAAAATGCTATCTCAATGAGGTGTTTATTTCACCATCAAAATGCAAGAATATATTTTGCAGGAAATATGATTACAATGTCTTTGTTTCATGCCCCAAAATGGGATGAATGCTTGACAGGTGTAACAAAGAGCCATCAGATAACTCAAATAATTAACTTATTAAATATGATAAAGAATATACCAGGATTACATTATGAGACTCATAGTAATAATAGACAATAACAGAGAAGAGAAATCTATTGACAAACACAGAGCTATATCATGTGGCAACATTTGATGTACAGGATGTATGACAATTGTACCTGACTCTTCAGTGAGTCAAGTATATAACAAGTGCTGCCACCTGCTATCATTGGCACAAAAGTGAGGACCAGGGAGGTTCCTGTGAAATTGGAATATGCTAACTCACATACAGTAAATCATTACTAATCAGTGTCACTCCCATTTCATTTTACTGAAGATAGCTGTACTGGTAAGAGTAGGAATATGTTTATTGCATTGTTATTATTCAATGCTATTAACACTGTGAATAACACAGACATTATTGACTATAATGCATTGACTCTGGTTATACCAGTGATTCCATCTATGCTACAAATGTCACAGCAAATATGTTCATCTACAGGTGCACTGTGCAACCTCCCTACAACAGCTATCAATGGGAAGGACAAAAATGGTTGTTGTAAGGAGGTGACTGTTGCTGAGAGGTGAAAATAGAGTAAAACTTCAATCTGGGTTGCTAGTATACTAGCTGTAACAGGAAGGTGGCTGTAGTAAGGAGGTGACTATTCAAGGAGGTTACACTGTATACATCCAGTCAGTGCAACACCATAGTGAGACCACCAGAAGGAAAAATGCCATACACAGTGTTATGCCATTGAAGCATTTTGACTTTGTGGATTTCAAACACTTGACTAAGTTAATGATGTCACAATATTGTTTTGATACAAAGAAGTAAAACATTGGGTGGACACAAGTTTAATGGCAACTGTACAGAAAGACAGATCCACAAAACATCCATTTCAAGTATGAGTTTGACAAAAACGATTTTCATGACAAGCAGGCATGTAAAGAAAGGAATGTCCATCACTTCAAAATGACTTAATCATTATCGTGCTCTAAGCAAGAAATACCTCAAACAAAGAAATAGGACTTGCTTTCCCTATGTGAAGATGGTACTATTTTATCCTAATACCATAATTATACAAATCATGTCAATTCAAGACATTCTACATAATATAAATAACTGCTGGATAAGAATAAAGTTTTGTAACAATACTCGTTAACAATATTGCTCAGAAAAATCAACTATACCTGAGTTTATTAAGTTATTTGATATAGCTTAAGTTAAAATAAGGGTACTAAAACGCTCACTTAATGAGGTGTTAGTGAAACACCAATGCCCCTGGAGGGCATATGGATAGTTGACCTTTGACCTATTGATAGACCTTATCAACAGGGGTCATCTATCTATATTTGACCAACCTTCAAACCAAGTGAAGACCTAAGAGGCCAAAACAGTCGAATTGGCCGGACAAGGTTTGATTACCTGAACGAGCGAAAAAGACAGACATGAGCAATCCAGCAATATATACCTCTATTTCTTTGAAATGGGGGTATAACTAGAACTTTAAAAAAGAAACCTACAATTACAAAAATATGACAAAAATATCAATATGAATCATGTCAGTTCAAGACATTTTACCTAGTAGAAATAACTGCTCAGATAAGAACAAAGTTGTGTCAAAATACTCGTACAGAATGAAGCTCAGAAAAATCAACTGCTTAAGTTTTTTAAGTTATTTGTTGAATCTTAAGTTAAAATAAGGCTACTAAAACGCTCACTTAATGCGGTGTTTGTGAATCACCAAAGCCCCCTGAAGGGCATATGGATAGTTGACCTTTGACCTATTAATAGACCTTATCAACAGGGGTCATCTACCTATATTTGACCAACCTTCAAACCAAGTGAAGACCTAAGAGGCCAAAACAGTCGAATTGGCCAGACAAGGTTTGATTACCTGAACGAGCAAAAAAGACAGACATGAGCAATCCAGCAATATATACCCACATTTCTTTGAAATGGGGCATAACTAGAACCCTACAATTACAAAAATATGACAAAAATATAAATACAAATAATGTCAAGTCAAGACATTTAATTAATAGAAATAATTACTGGGATAAGAATAAAGTTTTGTAGAAATATTTAGGCAGTTGATTTTTCCTTAGCTTTAAAAAATCTACAATTTAAGTTTAAATAAGGGTACTAAAATGCTATCTCAATGAGGTGTTTATTTCACCATCAAAATGCAAGAATATATTTTGCAGGAAATATGATTACAATGTCTTTGTTTCATGCCCCAAAATGGGATGAATGCTTGACAGGTGTAACAAAGAGCCATCAGATAACTCAAATAATTAACTTATTAAATATGATAAAGAATATACCAGGATTACATTATGAGACTCATAGTAATAATAGACAATAACAGAGAAGAGAAATCTATTGACAAACACAGAGCTATATCATGTGGCAACATTTGATGTACAGGATGTATGACAATTGTACCTGACTCTTCAGTGAGTCAAGTATATAACAAGTGCTGCCACCTGCTATCATTGGCACAAAAGTGAGGACCAGGGAGGTTCCTGTGAAATTGGAATATGCTAACTCACATACAGTAAATCATTACTAATCAGTGTCACTCCCATTTCATTTTACTGAAGATAGCTGTACTGGTAAGAGTAGGAATATGTTTATTGCATTGTTATTATTCAATGCTATTAACACTGTGAATAACACAGACATTATTGACTATAATGCATTGACTCTGGTTATACCAGTGATTCCATCTATGCTACAAATGTCACAGCAAATATGTTCATCTACAGGTGCACTGTGCAACCTCCCTACAACAGCTATCAATGGGAAGGACAAAAATGGTTGTTGTAAGGAGGTGACTGTTGCTGAGAGGTGAAAATAGAGTAAAACTTCAATCTGGGTTGCTAGTATACTAGCTGTAACAGGAAGGTGGCTGTAGTAAGGAGGTGACTATTCAAGGAGGTTACACTGTATACATCCAGTCAGTGCAACACCATAGTGAGACCACCAGAAGGAAAAATGCCATACACAGTGTTATGCCATTGAAGCATTTTGACTTTGTGGATTTCAAACACTTGACTAAGTTAATGATGTCACAATATTGTTTTGATACAAAGAAGTAAAACATTGGGTGGACACAAGTTTAATGGCAACTGTACAGAAAGACAGATCCACAAAACATCCATTTCAAGTATGAGTTTGACAAAAACGATTTTCATGACAAGCAGGCATGTAAAGAAAGGAATGTCCATCACTTCAAAATGACTTAATCATTATCGTGCTCTAAGCAAGAAATACCTCAAACAAAGAAATAGGACTTGCTTTCCCTATGTGAAGATGGTACTATTTTATCCTAATACCATAATTATACAAATCATGTCAATTCAAGACATTCTACATAATATAAATAACTGCTGGATAAGAATAAAGTTTTGTAACAATACTCGTTAACAATATTGCTCAGAAAAATCAACTATACCTGAGTTTATTAAGTTATTTGATATAGCTTAAGTTAAAATAAGGGTACTAAAACGCTCACTTAATGAGGTGTTAGTGAAACACCAATGCCCCTGGAGGGCATATGGATAGTTGACCTTTGACCTATTGATAGACCTTATCAACAGGGGTCATCTATCTATATTTGACCAACCTTCAAACCAAGTGAAGACCTAAGAGGCCAAAACAGTCGAATTGGCCGGACAAGGTTTGATTACCTGAACGAGCGAAAAAGACAGACATGAGCAATCCAGCAATATATACCTCTATTTCTTTGAAATGGGGGTATAACTAGAACTTTAAAAAAGAAACCTACAATTACAAAAATATGACAAAAATATAAATATGAATGATGTCAGTTCAAGACATTTTACCTAGTAGAAATAACTGCTCAGATAAGAACAAAGTTGTGTCAAAATACTCGTACAGAATGAAGCTCAGAAAAATCAACTGCTTAAGTTTTTTAAGTTATTTGTTGAATCTTAAGTTAAAATAAGGCTACTAAAACGCTCACTTAATGCGGTGTTTGTGAATCACCAAAGCCCCCTGAAGGGCATATGGATAGTTGACCTTTGACCTATTAATAGACCTTATCAACAGGGGTCATCTACCTATATTTGACCAACCTTCAAACCAAGTGAAGACCTAAGAGGCCAAAACAGTCGAATTGGCCAGACAAGGTTTGATTACCTGAACGAGCAAAAAAGACAGACATGAGCAATCCAGCAATATATACCCACATTTCTTTGAAATGGGGCATAACTAGAACCCTACAATTACAAAAATATGACAAAAATATAAATACAAATAATGTCAAGTCAAGACATTTAATTAATAGAAATAATTACTGGGATAAGAATAAAGTTTTGTAGAAATATTTAGGCAGTTGATTTTTCCTTAGCTTTAAAAAATCTACAATTTAAGTTTAAATAAGGGTACTAAAATGCTATCTCAATGAGGTGTTTATTTCACCATCAAAATGCAAGAATATATTTTGCAGGAAATATGATTACAATGTCTTTGTTTCATGCCCCAAAATGGGATGAATGCTTGACAGGTGTAACAAAGAGCCATCAGATAACTCAAATAATTAACTTATTAAATATGATAAAGAATATACCAGGATTACATTATGAGACTCATAGTAATAATAGACAATAACAGAGAAGAGAAATCTATTGACAAACACAGAGCTATATCATGTGGCAACATTTGATGTACAGGATGTATGACAATTGTACCTGACTCTTCAGTGAGTCAAGTATATAACAAGTGCTGCCACCTGCTATCATTGGCACAAAAGTGAGGACCAGGGAGGTTCCTGTGAAATTGGAATATGCTAACTCACATACAGTAAATCATTACTAATCAGTGTCACTCCCATTTCATTTTACTGAAGATAGCTGTACTGGTAAGAGTAGGAATATGTTTATTGCATTGTTATTATTCAATGCTATTAACACTGTGAATAACACAGACATTATTGACTATAATGCATTGACTCTGGTTATACCAGTGATTCCATCTATGCTACAAATGTCACAGCAAATATGTTCATCTACAGGTGCACTGTGCAACCTCCCTACAACAGCTATCAATGGGAAGGACAAAAATGGTTGTTGTAAGGAGGTGACTGTTGCTGAGAGGTGAAAATAGAGTAAAACTTCAATCTGGGTTGCTAGTATACTAGCTGTAACAGGAAGGTGGCTGTAGTAAGGAGGTGACTATTCAAGGAGGTTACACTGTATACATCCAGTCAGTGCAACACCATAGTGAGACCACCAGAAGGAAAAATGCCATACACAGTGTTATGCCATTGAAGCATTTTGACTTTGTGGATTTCAAACACTTGACTAAGTTAATGATGTCACAATATTGTTTTGATACAAAGAAGTAAAACATTGGGTGGACACAAGTTTAATGGCAACAGTACAGAAAGACAGATCCACAAAACATCCATTTCAAGTATGAGTTTGACAAAAACGATTTTCATGACAAGCAGGCATGTAAAGAAAGGAATGTCCATCACTTCAAAATGACTTAATCATTATCGTGCTCTAAGCAAGAAATACCTCAAACAAAGAAATAGGACTTGCTTTCCCTATGTGAAGATGGTACTATTTTATCCTAATACCATAATTATACAAATCATGTCAATTCAAGACATTCTACATAATATAAATAACTGCTGGATAAGAATAAAGTTTTGTAACAATACTCGTTAACAATATTGCTCAGAAAAATCAACTATACCTGAGTTTATTAAGTTATTTGATATAGCTTAAGTTAAAATAAGGGTACTAAAACGCTCACTTAATGAGGTGTTAGTGAAACACCAATGCCCCTGGAGGGCATATGGATAGTTGACCTTTGACCTATTGATAGACCTTATCAACAGGGGTCATCTATCTATATTTGACCAACCTTCAAACCAAGTGAAGACCTAAGAGGCCAAAACAGTCGAATTGGCCGGACAAGGTTTGATTACCTGAACGAGCAAAAAAGACAGACATGAGCAATCCAGCAATATATACCTCTATTTCTTTGAAATGGGGGTATAACTAGAACTTTAAAAAAGAAACCTACAATTACAAAAATATGACAAAAATATAAATATGAATCATGTCAGTTCAAGACATTTTACCTAGTAGAAATAACTGCTCAGATAAGAACAAAGTTGTATCAAAATACTCGTACAGAATGAAGCTCAGAAAAATCAACTGCTTAAGTTTTTTAAGTTATTTGTTGAATCTTAAGTTAAAATAAGGCTACTAAAACGCTCACTTAATGCGGTGTTTGTGAATCACCAAAGCCCCCTGAAGGGCATATGGATAGTTGACCTTTGACCTATTAATAGACCTTATCAACAGGGGTCATCTACCTATATTTGACCAACCTTCAAACCAAGTGAAGACCTAAGAGGCCAAAACAGTCGAATTGGCCAGACAAGGTTTGATTACCTGAACGAGCAAAAAAGACAGACATGAGCAATCCGGCAATATATACCCACATTTCTTTGAAATGGGGCATAACTAGAACCCTACAATTACAAAAATATGACAAAAATATAAATACAAATAATGTCAAGTCAAGACATTTAATTAATAGAAATAATTACTGGGATAAGAATAAAGTTTTGTAGAAATATTTAGGCAGTTGATTTTTCCTTAGCTTTATAAAATCTACAATTTAAGTTTAAATAAGGGTACTAAAATGCTATCTCAATGAGGTGTTTATTTCACCATCAAAATGCAAGAATATATTTTGCAGGAAATATGATTACAATGTCTTTGTTTCATGCCCCAAAATGGGATGAATGCTTGACAGGTGTAACAAAGAGCCATCAGATAACTCAAATAATTAACTTATTAAATATGATAAAGAATATACCAGGATTACATTATGAGACTCATAGTAATAATAGACAATAACAGAGAAGAGAAATCTATTGACAAACACAGAGCTATATCATGTGGCAACATTTGATGTACAGGATGTATGACAATTGTACCTGACTCTTCAGTGAGTCAAGTATATAACAAGTGCTGTCACCTGCTATCATTGGCACAAAAGTGAGATCCAGGGAGGTTCCTGTGAAATTGGAATATGCTAACTCACATACAGTAAATCATTACTAATCAGTGTCACTCCCATTACATTTTACTGAAGATAGCTGTACTGGTAAGAGTAGGAATATGTTTATTGCATTGTTATTATTCAATGCTATTAACACTGTGAATAACACAGACATTATTGACTATAATGCATTGACTCTGGTTATACCAGTGATTCCATCTATGCTACAAATGTCACAGCAAATATGTTCATCTACAGGTGCACTGTGCAACCTCCCTACAACAGCTATCAATGGGAAGGACAAAAATGGTTGTTGTAAGGAGGTGACTGTTGCTGAGAGGTGAAAATAGAGTAAAACTTCAATCTGGGTTGCTAGTATACTAGCTGTAACAGGAAGGTGGCTGTAGTAAGGAGGTGACTATTCAAGGAGGTTACACTGTATACATCCAGTCAGTGCAACACCATAGTGAGACCACCAGAAGGAAAAATGCCATACACAGTGTTATGCCATTGAAGCATTTTGACTTTGTGGATTTCAAACACTTGACTAAGTTAATGATGTCACAATATTGTTTTGATACAAAGAAGTAAAACATTGGGTGGACACAAGTTTAATGGCAACAGTACAGAAAGACAGATCCACAAAACATCCATTTCAAGTATGAGTTTGACAAAAACGATTTTCATGACAAGCAGGCATGTAAAGAAAGGAATGTCCATCACTTCAAAATGACTTAATCATTATCGTGCTCTAAGCAAGAAATACCTCAAACAAAGAAATAGGACTTGCTTTCCCTATGTGAAGATGGTACTATTTTATCCTAATACCATAATTATACAAATCATGTCAATTCAAGACATTCTACATAATATAAATAACTGCTGGATAAGAATAAAGTTTTGTAACAATACTCGTTAACAATATTGCTCAGAAAAATCAACTATACCTGAGTTTATTAAGTTATTTGATATAGCTTAAGTTAAAATAAGGGTACTAAAACGCTCACTTAATGAGGTGTTAGTGAAACACCAATGCCCCTGGAGGGCATATGGATAGTTGACCTTTGACCTATTGATAGACCTTATCAACAGGGGTCATCTATCTATATTTGACCAACCTTCAAACCAAGTGAAGACCTAAGAGGCCAAAACAGTCGAATTGGCCGGACAAGGTTTGATTACCTGAACGAGCAAAAAAGACAGACATGAGCAATCCAGCAATATATACCTCTATTTCTTTGAAATGGGGGTATAACTAGAACTTTAAAAAAGAAACCTACAATTACAAAAATATGACAAAAATATAAATATGAATCATGTCAGTTCAAGACATTTTACCTAGTAGAAATAACTGCTCAGATAAGAACAAAGTTGTGTCAAAATACTCGTACAGAATGAAGCTCAGAAAAATCAACTGCTTAAGTTTTTTAAGTTATTTGTTGAATCTTAAGTTAAAATAAGGCTACTAAAACGCTCACTTAATGCGGTGTTTGTGAATCACCAAAGCCCCCTGAAGGGCATATGGATAGTTGACCTTTGACCTATTAATAGACCTTATCAACAGGGGTCATCTACCTATATTTGACCAACCTTCAAACCAAGTGAAGACCTAAGAGGCCAAAACAGTCGAATTGGCCAGACAAGGTTTGATTACCTGAACGAGCAAAAAAGACAGACATGAGCAATCCGGCAATATATACCCACATTTCTTTGAAATGGGGCATAACTAGAACCCTACAATTACAAAAATATGACAAAAATATAAATACAAATAATGTCAAGTCAAGACATTTAATTAATAGAAATAATTACTGGGATAAGAATAAAGTTTTGTAGAAATATTTAGGCAGTTGATTTTTCCTTAGCTTTATAAAATCTACAATTTAAGTTTAAATAAGGGTACTAAAATGCTATCTCAATGAGGTGTTTATTTCACCATCAAAATGCAAGAATATATTTTGCAGGAAATATGATTACAATGTCTTTGTTTCATGCCCCAAAATGGGATGAATGCTTGACAGGTGTAACAAAGAGCCATCAGATAACTCAAATAATTAACTTATTAAATATGATAAAGAATATACCAGGATTACATTATGAGACTCATAGTAATAATAGACAATAACAGAGAAGAGAAATCTATTGACAAACACAGAGCTATATCATGTGGCAACATTTGATGTACAGGATGTATGACAATTGTACCTGACTCTTCAGTGAGTCAAGTATATAACAAGTGCTGCCACCTGCTATCATTGGCACAAAAGTGAGGACCAGGGAGGTTCCTGTGAAATTGGAATATGCTAACTCACATACAGTAAATCATTACTAATCAGTGTCACTCCCATTTCATTTTACTGAAGATAGCTGTACTGGTAAGAGTAGGAATATGTTTATTGCATTGTTATTATTCAATGCTATTAACACTGTGAATAACACAGACATTATTGACTATAATGCATTGACTCTGGTTATACCAGTGATTACATCTATGCTACAAATGTCACAGCAAATATGTTCATCTACAGGTGCACTGTGCAACCTCCCTACAACAGCTATCAATGGGAAGGACAAAAATGGCTGTAGTAAGGAGGTGACTATTCAAGGAGGTTACACTGTATACATCCAGTCAGTGCAACACCATAGTGAGACCACCAGAAGGAAAAAGGCCATACACAGTTATGCCATTGAAGCATTTTGACTTTGTGGATTTCAAACACTTGACTAAGTTAATGATGTCACAATATTGTTTTGATACAAAGAAGTAAAACATTGGGTGAACACAAGTTTAATGGCAACAGTACAGAAAGACAGATCCACAAAACATCTACTTTAAGTATGAGTTTGACAAAAACGATTTTCATGACAAGCAGGCATGTAAAGAAAGGAATGTCCATCACTTCCAAAATGACTTAATCATTATCGTGCTCTAAGCTAGAAATACCTCAAACAAAAAAATAGGACTCACTTTCCCTATGTGAAGAGATACTATTTTATCCTAATACCATAATTATAAGACATTCTACATAATATAAATAACTGCTCGGATAAGAATAAAGTTTTGTAACAATACTCGTTAACAATATTGCTCAGAAAAATCAACTATACCTGAGTTTATTAAGTTATTTGATATAGCTTAAGTTAAAATAAGGGTACTAAAACGCTCACTTAATGAGGTGTTAGTGAAACACCAATGCCCCTGGAGGGCATATGGATAGTTGACCTTTGACCTATTGATAGACCTTATCAACAGGGGTCATCTATCTATATTTGACCAACCTTCAAACCAAGTGAAGACCTAAGAGGCCAAAACAGTCGAATTGGCCGGACAAGGTTTGATTACCTGAACGAGCAAAAAAGACAGACATGAGCAATCCAGCAATATATACCTCTATTTCTTTGAAATGGGGGTATAACTAGAACTTTAAAAAAGAAACCTACAATTACAAAAATATGACAAAAATATAAATATGAATCATGTCAGTTCAAGACATTTTACCTAGTAGAAATAACTGCTCAGATAAGAACAAAGTTGTGTCAAAATACTCGTACAGAATGAAGCTCAGAAAAATCAACTGCTTAAGTTTTTTAAGTTATTTGTTGAATCTTAAGTTAAAATAAGGCTACTAAAACGCTCACTTAATGCGGTGTTTGTGAATCACCAAAGCCCCCTGAAGGGCATATGGATAGTTGACCTTTGACCTATTAATAGACCTTATCAACAGGGGTCATCTACCTATATTTGACCAACCTTCAAACCAAGTGAAGACCTAAGAGGCCAAAACAGTCGAATTGGCCAGACAAGGTTTAATTACCTGAACAAGCAAAAAAGACAGACATGAGCAATCCAGCAAAATATACCCACATTTCTTTGAAATGGGGCATAACTAGAACCCTACAATTACAAAAATATGACAAAAATATAAATATAAATAATGTCAAGTCAAGACATTTAATTAATAGAAATAACTACTGGGATAAGAATAAAGTTTTGTAGAAATATTAAGGCAGCTGATTTTTGCTTAGCTTTATAAAATCTTCAATTTAAAGTTAAAATAAGGGTACTAAACGCTATCCTTATGAGGTGTTTGTAATTAAAAAATAAAAATTTAGAAAAATCCAAATTCACCTCTTAAAAAATGAAGCTATTAAAATGAAACAACTTTTATTGAAGAGGTATTGTTTGTAGGTCAGAATTCAGTGTTTGTGAAGCAGTTAATGGAACCCTGACAACTACCTGTTATGTAAAGGCTAGTGTCATCTGCAAACAGATGGATGTTAGGCCTGATGTCATAAACAATGTCGTTGATAAATATCAGGAAAAGGAGGGGGCCCAACACTGACTCCTGTGGAATCCCAGCTTTAATATCATTCCATTTTGATTGAGCATCAGGCAGAACAACATTTTGCTTTCTGCCACTTATAAAAGATGTGAACCAATTAGTAAGACTGCCAGAAATCCCAAAATGTTCGTGACTGAAGATGAGACCATGATGAGAGACATGGTCAAAAGTCTTGCTTATGTCGCAAAATACAGCTCTGAAATCATCAGCCTCATTGAAAAAGTTGTATAGAAAAGCCAGTTGGTTAACTGTTAAGTCACCAGGTACAAAGCCTGATTTGATGCTGGGCAAGAAGATCATTTTTACTAATATGGTTTAATTTTAAGACTACCCATTCAAGTACTTTTCCCTATGGCACAGAGTAGAGATACAGGTTGATATTTTCAGGAGCGACAAAAGCGTCTTTCCATGTGCTAGAAAAAACTGAAAAGGACAGAGACTGGTAAAAAAAGTCACACAGAGGAGTGAACAGATCATATTTTATAATATCCTCTATCTTAGAGGTTGTAATTGTAATGTGGTTCAAGACAGGGCAGATATCATTCACATCATTTTGCAGAGTTTTAGCACTTAAAGTCCCTATAGAAAAATACATGCAAAAAAACAAACAATAGTTGATATTATCCCAAAATAATTATACATAGATAATTTAACGAGCATTTTTTCTTCTTAAAACACTCATTTCACTGTGATTTTTGCTTTTGTAAACTTGAAATGTGTAGAGCGTGTGACGTCACTTTTCCACTTGTGCATAACTTATCTGCAGTAAAACTGCTGTTCTATAAATAGTATTTATTTCAATGATATTGAAAAAAATACTATATTGGTTTTGGAAACATTTTTTCTTGCATAAGCACTTCTTGATGAATAATTAAAGTCCCATAAGCATATATTATGTGTGGGAGGAAAAATTATACACAGGATTTGTCTGTTATAGAACAAAAGAAACTATTACGACCAATAGATTTATATTCTTATGAGACTTTAATTATTCATCAAGAAGGGTTTGATCCCAACAAATGTTATTCAGAAGGTAAGCTTTGGTGATTTCATCTTCCACAGTGTTATCACCATCTTGCTGTGAAGCAATGATGAACTCGATTTGGAGGAGATTTGAAACAAGGCCACCATGATTTCAATGACATTGGAGAGGAAAGGAGTTTTTGTGCTTACATATCATAGTGATTTAGTTTGGCCTTTCTTATTTCATCAACAGTTTAACTTCCAAGGCGTTCAAACGTCATTTTTGTTAAGATTACAAATCAACAATATCAGCGGTGGCTTGTAATTACACTCGAATTTTAAGTAATAGATATATAAGCCGAAACTGTCCATTACGTGAAATATTGGAGTGTTTGAGCACTTAGCAAGACACTCCAATATTTTACATATTGAGCAGTTTGAGGTTTATATGTAACTCAAATCATTTTGAAAACATTACACCATTCATTGACCATGACAATTATAATTCTTAAAGGTACACAGTGGACTTATTTGTTCTAGTTCCTAATCAATATCAAGTCATTCATATTGATATGATTTGATTTGATTTGTTATATGATGTGTTTAATTTTCAAGGTACGGATTGTATTGAAAAATATGTTGATATTGAGTATTATGAAATTGGCACAATTGATGCAACATTTCTTAAAATGCTTCTTTGTTTGTAATAGGAGAAAAATAATGTACACAATGCCAGAGTAGAACACACGAGCTCCTATTTGCAAGTCAGATGCTCTAGCAACTGAGCTAATCGGGCTGTTAATATCACAACCAAGTATGGGTACTATAACACAGTATGGCTACATTTTTAGAAGCAAAAGTGAAGTTTTGACAAAAACCTGATGCCATACATTCGTGTTGGCAAATAGTACCATCGGTTGTATAACTCTACCGATTGCAGTTATGATACATTAGTTGGATATATTGCAGGATTAATTACGTTCATTTTGAATAATTACATTGTTATGGCAATTCCAACTGTAAAACTAATGAGTTTAATAATTCAGTATTCATCTGCACAAAAGTTTCATTCATAGTACGCTTCGCTACTATATACATGGGAATCGCTAAAAGACACTAGCAGGGCGAGGACACCAGTTTGTATAATACATCTTTAATAAAAACATCTTCAACATAAAACTTAAAATAAATTAACACTCAACCACATCACCACAGAGTTAACCCTAATGAAGGAAAAACTAACTCTATAATCATAATTACAAAGTTTTAAGAGTCAGGCGTGCCTAGAGTTGGTTGAGCTTTTTGGTATTATCTAATGCACATCTACCAGATATTATGAATTACATTTTAACTTTTGCTTCTGACAGTTCTCTCAGTGCTTTGATATTAAAATTTTATGATAATGAGATACATGTAAATTTATTTTCGAATCAAAAAAGCATTCGAAAATCTTACGCATGCATCATTTTCAGTGTCCAAATTTGAGTTGCTGTCCAATATGTTGACTATACTCCAATATTACAAAAATAATGGACGGCTATCCTTTGAGAGATGTCCATTCGTAAAAATATTGGACAGCGAGAACAAAAGGATGACAGTCACATAATAAAACAATGGTGCAGGCCTAATTAATAGAAATAGAATCGTCCATATCAAAACTTGTTTAAATGTAATATATTTGTAGTATTGATAATCCTACAAACTACTGGCCTCACTGGCTTTATTCTGCACAATTTCTTAAAATTACAAGCACATAAAAATTCTAATCAGTAGTGAATAGTTCATTATTCACATAATTGTTAATCTCATCTAGTCTTCAGTTTAATTAGCAAAATGTTACAATAAGTGTAAAGGCGATCAGCTCTATCTATCTTTGAGATAAATATCTTAAGCACATGCTTATTAAAGTCATGTGGACAAAATTAGTATTAAAGTGCGACACAAACAACATTGTATGTATGCATATAGAAATTAAAACAAAAAGGTTCAGAATCCAAGGAATAGTTTGTCATAATTTTTACTATAAGTAAAGTTGTCATAATGAGAATCAACTGTAGACGGAAGTGTACAAACATGTATCGTATAGTTCAAAGTTATTAATAATCATTTCAAGTTTGATAGTTTCAAAAACTGTGGTCTTATTTTCTACATCTTAGCGTCTAATAGGTATTGGCTGAACGTGTACGTCAATCCAGTCAATATGGAAATGATTGATAGAATGTGGTGCATTACACAGAACACATTCTGGTGTATCAATACTGGTGAGAAACCAAGAATGGATTAAGAGTGAGTGACCAATACCACATCTAGATGATATTACCTCTAGTAAATGTGGTGCATTCGCTGAGGATCAGCTGATGAAGTGAAGTTTGTTGTAAATGTCAGCATCCACATGGGACTGCCAGGATGATCAGATAGTTACTGTAAACAAGACCCTGCCTTCAATAACCACATATACCCCCAGTGGCACGCTTGACACAACAGATTAAGATGGAATTTTGTCATCTAAATTTGGTAATGCTACAAGGCTGATTTAGAACTTAAGCACTTACCTCTTGTCCAGTGGCTGTCATAGATTACTTAGTCTTCATCTTTGTTTACTGAAAAATATAAATTGCTTACATGAATATTTGTATACATGTATTATGGTAACTAGACAGAAGTACCATAAGGTGGAGCAATATATGTCCAAACGTATAATTGATACTGTAAAACATTATTTTTTGGGTACTTTTCGTGCATATGACCTTTGACCCCTAAGTGTGAACTTGACCTAGACATAAGCCTTCCAAACATGGCGACGGCACTTCATCTCAATGCGATGAACATTTGAGTAAAATTACTTATAAATCCCAAAGACCTATACATACATAGATAAGCAACTACTCTAAATCTCGCAAAATCACGCGGCAGATTGACAAAATCTCGCAAAATCACGTTTGCTTATTGCTCATTTTCTATTGAAGATATATTAAAGTAAATTATATCTTGCAATAGAGCAAGACATTCCCTACAAAATGATACCTAGTTGATAAAAATTGGAGCACTGAAAAAAAAGTTTTATGCAAAATACAAAGGCCCCTGAATGAACCTTATATCGTACATTTTGTCATTTACCTGCTATACTGGTTGAATTTAAGTAATAATTTCAAAGAAATTTCTTAACAATTCATATTGAAAATATTTTCTTGCATCAGAAAAATGAGTACTTAATGACATGGTTTAAAATTCATTAATGAGATTTGCACAAATTTTAAGTAGTTTGCAAAATTCAAAGATCTGCTGCGTGCAAAAATAGCATTTTCTACAGGCGCTTACAGGAGTTTCTTATCTATGTATGTATAGGTCTTTGTAAATCCTTAGCAGGCTCATAGAGTTACAGTGTGGAAACAAAATAAGTCATATGACCTTCGATCCCTAAATGTGACCTTGACCTTAAAGATAGCCTTTGTCTTAAAAGGCAATCATTCTAGTAAAGTTTCTTTGAAAACCTTCAAGGGGTTAAAGAGTAATAGAGCGCACACGAAATTGCTAATGGACGGACAGACAAACAGACAGATGGACGCCATGCCTTAAGGGGAATCATCACAGCACAAATTTGTGAAAAAATAGCCACCTGACATTTTTGCTATGCGTCCTAAAAAGTGGCGTTGTTCAATAATTACTGAAAGTACATAACTGAAATGAGTTTTTATCAATAGCTAATGATTCAATGTACATTTCTGCACCAGTAAAATAATATTTGATGATTAACAAGTATCTATAATTCTCACCTGAACTTATGCTAATTCCATTAGCCAAAATAATGTATCATAATATCAAAATTAATGCAAACTACAATGTCCAACAATAACTTCAATATGTCATTGAGGGTTTCCATATTTTGAATTTTCATTATTAAATGTTTTTCCATGTTTATTTTCAATTCTTAACACAGTCCTCAACTTTCACACAGTGAATTTTCTTCCATGTGTGTTTAGGCTACTGTGTAGTACATAGTGTAAACACGTGTGTGGAGGATTTTTGTGAAATGTGAATATTGAGGAATGTGTTTAGAATTGAAAATAAACATGGAAGAACATTTAAAAGTGAAAATTTGAAATATGGAAACCCTCAATGACATGTTGAAGTTATTGTTGGACATTGTAGGTTAAATTAATTTCGACATTATGATACATTATTTTGGCTAATGGAATTAGCATAAGTTCAGGTGAGAATTATAGATACTTGTTAATCATCAAATATTATTTTACTGGTGCAGAAATGTACATTGAATCAATAGCTATTGATAAAAACTCATTTCAGTTATGTACTTTCAGTAATTATTGAACAACGCCACTTTTTAGGACGCATAGCAAAAATGTCAGGCGGCTATTTTTTCACAAATTTGTGCTGCGATGATTCCCCTTATCATAATACGTCTATTCAGACATGCAAAAATAAATACTACAGTATTTTACATTAAACTCAAGATAAAGTAAAAATGCAATAAAAACAAACATACATATTGCACAAGAACACAAGTAGTTAATGTTTACATTTAAGCTTAATTCAAATTAGGAGAATTACAGAACTAAATTGTGTAGCTACAAATAAATTTGAACAGAAGCAGGTTTTATTTATTTCATCGGAATAAACACGATTTTCAACATTATTTGAGTTATATCGTGGAAGGCAGTTCCCCAAAACCAGCTTACCTGGACTAATTTAGGCCTTAATCAGTATTAACCACATTCTATCTGCAAGCTACTACCAAGCTATGTACCCCACATAATTCAGAGGTGGAGGACACTTCAATATAAGATGTTATATCTTCAGTCAAATTTGTCACGGACAGTGCATTGTGCGCCTTGCATGGGGCTCGAACTCGCAACTTCTTGATCAGTAGACCAAAGCTCTTACTACTTGGTTAGTTTAACCAGACAGAGGCACTTACATACTTAAACAGAAACAGGTGAAGAGTAAAGTGAACATGACTTGTAAGATTATTATGAAAGATCATTTAGATGTACAAAATTCTAAACTAAAAAAATAAATCTATCATTCAAAGTAAAACTGAAAAAGCTTGTCAGGCATATAATTCTTTACATGGCCATAATTTCATTCATTGATCCACATCATTATGTGACACTAATTGTCAATATAAGCTTGCTGTGATGAAACCTGCAGGATGAAAACAAGATTATTGAGTCAAACTTAATATATCTATCAGCCACAGAAAAGTGAAATTAGACAAGTATTGGTCTTTCCCATGATTTGATAAATCTCATTATTATCTGTATTGCAAAATATGAGCAGAAGAAACATGGTAATTGTAAGTTCAACAGGAGCATCAAAAACTACTTACATCAAATACAATATCCTTAAAACACATAGAAATAGACTAAATACAACTTTCAAAATGTGGTACCCTGACTACAATTAGGGTCACTTCCTGCTAAAACTTGAGTTAATCTAATAGGTCAGCACCCTCTGTTGGCCAATCAATGACAAGGTTATTTAAAATAATATAAATGTTTACAATATTCACCAATAAAAGTCTATGTTACAATTGTGATTCAAATGACAAAATCTTCATGTTCAGCAGGCGTGACTTTTTCAATAGAAAAATACCTGCTAAATACAAGGTGAACTATGAACTTACACCTTCCAGGTTAATACTTTAATTGTCATTGTAAGCTGTCCAAAAATATCATCTTAATCAAAAGAAGTAAACAATCATTTTTATGAAGAAATCACTAATTAAATAATACATATCTATCTAAATCTGCATAAAATTAAGAATAAATTGATACCAAATATGAATATATTTTCCTCCCAGAATCCACTTGATAAACAAAAATTGTTTATATATTCATTTTAATTCAGAACAGAAAGTAGTCAGTGTTTCCTTGAGATAGATGCAATGCAACCTTTCCAAAACAACCACCTTTGGGAGTAGCTAAATTATGTTGTCATTTAGAGGTTGTGGCTCCAAAGAGGTTAAATTATACTTAAATTGCTTAGTGGGAAAAAATCTTGTTTTTGTTGAAGGAAGGTTGTTACTCAAGATAGGGCTGCTCTGGAGAGGTTGTGTTGTACAATAAAATATGTATTTACAAAATTCTATAAACCATGAAACATAAAAAACATCATGAGCAGTTGTACAAATTATATTGCCTTATTAATAATCAATTAACAAAAAACGAAGCAGCCACCTTAAAATTGAGTCATACCTAAGATAACAACCACTCTTGCAACAAGTACCTGATTTATGATTTTTTTCATGAATAATAAATTATTAAGGTGTAAAGTTAAACCTAAGTTAATTAATTGCTCTCTTGGAATAAAATTCAACATCCACTGTATAGTTCACATAAATTTTATTAATATAGCATGCTAGGGAAACCTTTGATGAATGGATGACTGTGGTGACCTTTGTTTACAGGCTTGAATATATGATTATTGTAGTCTATGCTGCAGGGAGAATTAGGATTTATTTTTTATTACCACTGAAACTTTTAAGACGGTGGTATTTGCTGTTTTTCTTCAGAATATAATTTTCTGATCAAGTGGTGTAAAACTTTCTTCACACAAATGTCCAGTCACCATAAACTGGAACATTTTTTTCCAAATATGTCAGTGGATAGATCAAATAAATATCTCAACAAACACACAAAGTCAAACCTGTGAACAAAGGTCAGCCATGCAAATAACATAAGGTAGCCTTTCTTCAGAAGTCAATTTTTTTCTAGATATCAATGACAGCTAGTTTTTATAAGACTGGATATTACTCACAGGGTGGCCTGTATTCAAAGGTGACCACTAACACAGGTTCATCTGTATATCATATGAAGAACAATGGAACAATAAAGATATGAACATCAGAACCATATATGAAATGCATATAGCCCGCTTGGATAGGTTAGTGGTTAGAGCATTGGTCTCCTGATCAAGCGGTTGTGAGTTCAAACCCTAGGCGAGGCTCACACTGTTGGTGACAAATTTGACTGAAGATATTATACATCGCATGTTTAATTGCCTCCAGCTCCAAAATATGTGGAGAAGTTAGGTAGTAACTTGTGGATAGAATATATGGTAGCCTATATCATAGTATAATGTATGAAGTCCATGGAAGCTTGTTATGATAACTACATGCCACAATATGACTGAAATAATATTGAAAATGGCATTAAATCGGAAGAAATATATATTAAATGCACATTTTCCATAATCACAAACAATCTTATTTTTCAACCATATCTAAAAAGCAACATAACCTATTCAATTTTAACATATTTTTGTTATGTATCTTTTGCCAAACACAGGTCTGCTTAATCTTTACCTCTGATCATATACATGTGTATCTAACAATGACAATTGAAATTTAGCATTTACAGACACAATGAATATTTCTAGAAGTTCCCGCAACATATGTACCATGTTGTTAACTCAAATTGTGTTTTACTAAGATTATGTTCAGTTTTCCATTAATATCATCTGCTTCAGTATCTAATCAAGCACAACATAATTATACAAGTATGTGATGTCTTTTGACAGCATGGTATTGATTATATATAGGGGTGGACTGACGTATCGAAATATCGTTGCATTACGATCCCAAGTAATAGTATTGAAATAGTCAAAACTGGACCCAATGGTCACCCCTAGTATTGATGATGTCATATCAACCAGAAAATGTTAATAGTGCACACACAGTTTTATGAAACTAAACATCTAAATATTGTGCGATGATTTGATCTCTATACAAAAATGTTAAGTCACTTTTTTTGATGAAACACTTTTTTGGATCCCAATTAAATCTTTGTCTATTAGTTTATAGTCTGATTTAGTTAAAATTTAAAAGTGCAAGTTTGTAAAAGATGACTTAATCAATATATAACATATCTGCATAGGCAACTGTATCATGAATGGATTATGAAAAAATAATTAAATATTGAATATTATATTGTGGCAGAATTGATGTTTTAGTTACTTTCCAACATCTATGATTAATTATTGATTCTACTTTAATACACTTAATCTAAGGCTGGTTTTCCTTCTGCACATGTTTATTCAAGCAATCATTAAATAATATGGTAAGGTATCTAGTCATTGGGGTGCACAAGGTCTTTTATTCAATTGATATACTTAAAATCACATTGTTTTAACCATCAGTTTATGTGTTACACTGTGCATGTTTAATCATACCCCTGTGTCATTCATAAAGAGTGTATCATGAAATTCTCATGATTTCTCTCCCTGAAAGGGTATATAGGGTAAGGCTGAGTTCCTCAGTTCACTGACATTTGATTCTACCCTTGTCTGAACTTTTCCAACTCTATTTGTAAATTCAAGGGATACCTTTATTATATTTTCGCCAGGGTTCTAAATTCATAAACTAAATTATTATATTTCTTTCCTTCTAAATTCATGGTCTTTATGTAAAATAAAAATAAGTTAGGTTAGGTCAGGATTGTTGAATATTTGATTCATCTTATTTATTGTTCACCTTGATTATTATAATCCATAAAACTTGTTTCAGTTATAAATATTGTGACAACTTATAAATAAATAGAAAGTAAAAGCATCAGTAAACCCTTATATATTTAGTTATTAGTTAATTCAATTTAGTAACAGTAGAACCTGAGATTTTGTTTCAACATTTATCACCAAATGTATATAAAATTGAAAAGTCCTTGATCTGTGACCAGGTAGTACATTGATATACATAATACATGTTGAACATGAAGGAAGGATCATAAAAACGAACCAAGACTGTTACAATGTAATAGTTATCAAATAAAAAATGCTATTTATTAATATGTTAACAAGATATATTTCAACAAAAATTACTGGGACATTCACCGAGGTGAATTTTGTTTTTCAATTTCATCAAGGATTCCAGTTAATTCATGTGCATGAATATATTGTTTACAGCCATAACTGAACAAAAACATATTCCTGCATTGAAAGCATACACTATTTTACTTTCATAGTATGTAATCCAACACTTAAATTTCGATTTTATCTGCAAAAACTTTATTCTGTCATGTTGGTATTTTTATGATCAGTCAATGACTACAGAGAAATCTGAATGAATTTTTAACATTTGTTTTCATTGGCTGGGATCCAAATTTGTGTACATGACTACATTTCGACTGAGGAAGCCCTTTCGAAATCGGCCAATGAAAATCGTAGTCACACACTGGATAACATGCGCATCATTTGGAACATTATGAACGAAAATGGAGGCCAAAATTTTGGTTAAGACTAAATATCATCTAATTTATGTAAATTTAGTAGATGCCAAAATCAACTTGGTGATCGTCCCGAAGCAATGATTTACATTTAGTGGCATAACATGTGAACTAAACGACAGATTACTCTTGGATTTTGCATGAATGTTGTTTTAACAATATGTTATATGAATATAATCAATCAATGAAAATATATTCAGCCAAAACATTTTTCTAATGCGTTAAAAATCTTGGGATTTGCATTGAAATATATACCTTGTTAACATATTAATAAACAGCGTTGTTTTTTTTTATCAGTATTTATTCATTTATGTATAATCTATTCATGTTACAGTTATAGTTCAATTTTCTTATAGTCAAGGTCGAATATTGGATGATACCATTGTAAAGGTAATCACTGTAAATTGATTGCCCAAATAATTTTCAATCTGTAGTAAAGTGTCATTCACTTGAACCAGAGTCATGGGTGGCATGTACATTGTACATACATAACAGTTTTACAAAATGAAGCAAACTATGTTTGTTCTTTTTACATGTATGTATACACGCTAAATAGCACCCTTTTATCAATTTTCAAAAGAGAAAAGGGAAAGAAGAAATGCATTTGTTCTCTGGTGTATTCCTCTTTCTTATTTCTTGTATACATGTTATTGGACGAAATCGCGAATACAAATATATAATTTCAAATACTATGTAAAAATACTAAACACCTGAACCGATTTTTACTTATTATATTATCACTCCACAATTGAAACATATAAATCCTAATTACCAATGTGAGGTTATTATATTTTTGTTAATTTAACGGAACAATTTAAAAATAAAAAACCTATGAATAATAATTTCTTATCGATGTATATAAAGTTAACTTTTATTATGAATGAAAAATAAATGAAAATAAAAATGATGTCTAACGTCAGACGCAGTGCTCAAGATTCACTAACTTTGTGCTTTACCAATTGCGCCACAGAGGACAGTGATTATAAAGCTTCATAAATTGGTCTATAGCAAATTACAACAATATTCGTGTTACCTAAATATGTATAAATGAGATCGTCCATGTATACAATAACATTGCTGACCTTAAAATTGAACTATACCCATGCTTATCTCATGATATAATCTTATTATCGTAGCATTTATATTTAACTAGAATTCTCACTTTTATTATTTCTATTTTTTGTTGTTGCTGTGTGCATAAATAAATAATAAACAATAAATAAAGGCTAATACAGCCAAAATGTTTGATATGGAATAGAAATTAATAAAATAGACGTGTTAGCATGTTATTATTATTATAGAATTTAATCAGATTCAATGACACAGACTTACACACACATTTTGGCAATAAGGTTTTGGGACAAACCAAATCAGCATAATCCATAGTCTGATATGAAAACACCATAAATTGAAAGGATTGGAACATAAGAAGATTTAACGTCAATTTTGATTTCACCTATCAATCTACTAACACCACACAATCTAGCTTAACTGTCCCCGGCGAAATGTAGTTTATGAAATCATTAACTTTTCAAGAAAGTCACAAACTGTTCATGAACTGGCCTTAATCTGTTCTTGACTTATGGTCATGAACTTTTGAACATGAACTGTCATTGTAACATGTTCATGAACAGTTCATGAACTGCTGAATAATTATGGTTTTATTTTTATCTCAATTGGTTCATGAATTGTTCATGAACTTCTGAAGGATTATACAATTTTATTTTTATCTCAAAAGGTTCATAAATAGTTCATGAAAATGTGTATTAACATTTTTTTAAAAACATTTACCATATTTGAGATAAAATAATACCTCAATATATCTATAAATTGTATTGGTTTAATAAGAAACAACAGCGCTGCCTTATGATCAGCATTTGTGTGAAGAAATAACAAGCTTACAATCAGTATTGCATGCATCACATTGTCACCTGGCAGCACCTATCATTGGAATGTTAACTGATGTTTATACAGCAGCATCTGTCTAGATTTTTAATGGTGATAATTTTGTCTAAATGAGCCAGTCAGCTGAAGGTATCATCCAGAAACTAGATTTCTATTTTAGTAACAGTGACCTAGATATTTGACCTATTGACCCCAAGTGCAATCCCACTCTAGGTATCCCCTAAGCTATCCATGTACCCACTTTCATTGAAATCCGTCACCCATAACTGAAGTTATACTCAGGAAACCAAATTTCTATTTTTAGTTACAGTAACCTAGATATTTGACCTACTTACCAAATGCAACCCCACTCTAGGTTATCCCCAAAGATATCCATGTACCAACTTTCATTGAAATCGATCACCCCTAACTAAAGTTATACTCAGGAAACCAAATCTCTATTTTTTGTAACAGTGACCTAGATATTTGACCCATTGACCCCAAATACAACCCCACTTTAGGTTATCCCCAAAGCAACCATGTACCAACTTTCATTGAAATTCATCACCCCTAACTGAAGTTATCATCCAAAACCAAATTACTATTTTTAGTAACAGTGACCTAGATATTTGACCTATTGACCTCAAATGCAATCACACTTTAGATTATCCCGTAAACTATGCATATACCAAATTTCATTGAAATAATGAAGTATACAATCCAGAAACCACTTTTGATACTTTGACTGAATATATTTCTTCATTTCAGAAATGCTTGAGAATCAACAATTTACAATTTGCACTAACTCAAGGTTCAATCAAGCAAATGAAAGTTGTGCATCTTCAATTCTTGATTTCCAACATCTGAAAGCCCAGCATCTCAACATACAACATCAGAAGTTATCCAGGGCATGGTATGTTATTTATGGTGATATACAAAAGTTATTTCTTTAAAAAAGCACATTGTGTCCACATCCAGTAAGGCCAAGAAGCGAAATCTTTGCCAAGAAGGTTTTTGTTAGATTTTATGTATTTCTTGGATTGTGTTCGGGTCCAGTTTCTTGAATGAAGTATTATTCACTTGGCTTAAAAACAGTTTTTCATTTCAGTCAAGTCTGTAAGTCATCCTCCTAGAGATAATTCAGGTCCAAAATGCCTCCTTAACCAAGTATATGAAACATGTGTTGTCAGATGGTAGACTGGGTAGTGATTGAAAAGTTTGACTTCTAAAATGCTTCTCAATACAGCTTGTAAATGTAAGTCACTGTTCTATAATTGTCTCAGATCATGAATGTATTGTATGAATTAATGACAACTTGTTATGATGTCATGTCTTTTATTGCTATTTTTGGTGAGTTAACATAATAATTCTTATATTTTCTAAGTTTGAGAGGGATTACTTTTAAACTCTTTCCTGGGAATTACCAGTTCCTGGAAATATGAAGATTTTCTTGAAATATCGTTGATATATTTGATGTACTGTTCATGAACTGTTCACGTTCATGGCTTGAAGTACAAATGAGAATGTATAAACTGTGTAGAAAAAATCCTTGAACTTTTCGAGTTCATGAACAGTAAATGAACTGTGTATGAAACCTTTTGTCCTTAAACCATTCATGAACTGATTAAGGCCAGTTTAAGAACATATATGAATGATTAGTACTTCAAATATCCTTGATATTTCAAGTACAATTCATGAATTCTAATTCATGGACATTTCAAGAATTATTCTCATTGGTACTTCGAGGATTTTCATGAATTATTCGTGAATTCTGTATGTTAACTATTCATGAATGATTCATGAACAATTCATTATCAGTTCATGATTGTTTCGCCGGGGGTGCCAAAGACCTATACTATACACAGGTTAGACACTCTCTGAAATTCTGTACCGCCTCGCAGATGCTAAGAGGTGCACATGATTTCGCGAGTTTCATCAGCGGTAGCAGCAAAGTCTTATTGATATTTGTCCAAAATAATCAAAGATGACTTTCAATTGTTTTGTTCGATGTTTTTGTGCATGAATTAAATTATAATAAATACTTCAACAATAATGATAATACTTGACATGATTTAGCTGAATATTTGTTAATAACTGATAGTTTGACCAGGTAGTTGTATTTACGGTTCTAAATAAAAAATTAACCCACCAAAATCACATTTACATGTCGCAGCAATCACTATAATCAGCTTATCAGTTTTTGATGTACTCTCCTTCCTATATTATTGTTGTTACGTCACTTGCTGTTATTTTCCAACATTTGACTTTGTAGTGTTGCATTTCAGCATGCTAGAGATTTACAATCATTTGAAAACGATACATATATGTGAGTGTCGAAATTCAAATATTTGTATGCTTAACTTGAAATACAGTTAATTATTAACAGAGTCAATAAAAAATTATATGCTTAATAGTGTATCAAACTAAAATCTGGTAACGTTAGAGCATGATTCATTATCAACTGTATTATATTTTTGTTATAGATGATGTCGCAACTGTATTGATACGTAAGTTATGACACTGATAATTGTCACTCTAAATCGACAGAACAGTCAGAATTATATGACAAACAAACATAAATCTAAAACTTATCCATTCATGGAATCAAAATAATTTTTAATTCCCCCAAAAATGTGTCTATCGTCATTTTTAGGATAACAACCAATAGCGTATAAATCTGTTTGATACATACGGTACATGAACATACTTTACATTGTAAGAACAGAATGTAATCACTCAAAGATATCTGTACTGTCAAACCTTACTGTCGTTTCTGCTCTTCAGAAATACAAAAATATACAATATGTAATAAAAAAGTACAATATTTTTCATTAAAACATTCGAAAGATACATACGTTATGGATACAAACGTTACCACAATATTTAGAAACAGGTGTTAGGTATGAATGGCGTCACTGTTGACATTACTAATTCCTAGTAAAGAGACATTTAGGGTGCCATTATTACTTATACAATTAAGCAGGAAATCAATGATTTCAAGTTTTGAAAAATAATGTGATATCCAATCCTTCAAAACTGTTTAATTTATCTGTTTTTATTGTAATCTGAAATGAAATATTGTTTGTGTCTGTTCCATAAACTTATCTTACAGAATAAAATTGTTGAGATGCAACATGTGGGTACGTAACACTATATAACTCAATAACAACAGCAATACATACAGTACCTGTGGTAACGCATACATGTATCTCATTAATCTCTAGCATATATAATCAACTTGCACAAATGTTTCTTTTAATCATTTCGCTGAAATTTCATAAATACTGTGCACTTGTAAGGAAAGCTGATGTAAATAGTCCGCAAATAATCGCACTTCCATAGATTAATAGCTATATATGCATATCGTCCGTTTGTATGATTGACAGACTGAGAGGTATTAAAATGTTTTTGGCGTAAGGCTCAGTCTGGAAATAATTTTATACATTTCTTTCAGTCTTAATCTACAGTGTGGGTAATCCACGTGACCTAGTGACAATGTTATCGTTACAAGCGCATTTTCTGTCATTCGAACTAGGAAAACATCACGTAAGTGCATTATTTTTCGTTTTCTTCTAAAGCCATAAAGGGCTACCTCCGGTTCTGAATTTTGTCACTGAAGGCCACAATGCGTCTTAGAGTTTGTGTCTCTTTTGAAGCTTGGTGAATCATGACTTGAGAAACTTTATGCTCTCCAATATGCCTATAGCAATTCAGGAAGTCGAAGCGGCTCATCTTAGTTTGGAAGAAAAAAGAAATGATTGAAAAGATCTTAACTTAATTTCACGGTACATTTGTTACTGCCGATTCATGAACACTGCCTATTTTATGCATATTATATTATCTGGTACTTTTTTCATTCTCCATCAGCATGTTTTTAAACTATACTGGTCATATGTATGAGTTAGCTGTCCAATCGTTCATTTATAAAGTTACACACCTTCCTGAAATATATGATAATCATGATACTTACGTTACACCACTTAATACATAGAGTCCTGATATTTAATAGTAAACATGGTTAGCCAAACCATTGATGAGTTAATTATGAAGACATAGACTCACTTTCATATTAAACACTTGATTTGAAATGTATTTGAATACATTTTGGCAACATAATAATGTATATACAATGAGAATAAGATATTTTGTGAATTCAGATTTCAGCAGCAGATTCTAGGACAACAAAGAATGTAGTTAGTTCAGTCAATGTTTTCTTATCAACAATGACTTTAACTTCCTAAAATACAAAACTAAAGTAATATTCCTTTTAAATAATAAGTGTTATTATGAAGAATTCACAAGGGAATTATGTCTACATATAGCACATACTTACGTTACAGTTTGTTATCAGACTGATATATTGTAGTTGCTGTATGGACCTGGAGTATTTATACCTAATTCCTTTGTATATGGGACGAGACTATATCAAGACTTTATTTTCATGACAAACTAGAGCTGTCACAGAGGTGACTAATACCCCCACCGCCACATCGACACTAAGAATGTGATAGTACACTATATGGCTAAGTAAAATGTGGAAGTAGTTCGCTCCACAAACTAAGACTGCCATTCTACACTATATGGCTAAGTTCAAGGGCACATAACTCTAGAATGAGTGAATCGCAGGGAATGAAAATTGTGTCTGGCAATGTACACTTCATGGTGATAAGATTTTCAAGTTTTAATTCCATCCCTTGAAAAATGTGGAAGTAGTTCGCTCCACAAACTAAGACTGCCATTCTACACTATATGGCTAAGTTCAAGGGGACATAACTCTGGAATGAGTGAATCGCTGGGAATGAAAATTGTGTCTTGCACATCTACACTTCATGGTAAAAACATATTTAAAGTTTCATAGAAATTACTTAAAGAATGTGAAAGTAGTTAGCTCCACAAACTTTTGATATTTTATGTGGACCGAACGACCGACTGACTGACCAACCGACCGACCGACCGACAGAGTGACTCCAATATACCCCCTCTCAAACTTCGTTTGGGGGGTATAATAAAATGACAGTTACATCTACTGATTCATCCCTGCAGAAACAATGAAACATGAAAATACGGCAACTATTAATTTTGCCAGTTTTAAAAAATACTAAACAATTTTCTTTCCTATTGTGCGATGATAGCATTTATCTAATAAAAGGTATGTACATCAGTGAAAATATGTCTAGTTACGTTCTACGACACACTTTTTTTACCCCCCCCCCCCAATTACCGTTACATATGAGACTGGGTTATTGCTATTTTTAGCATGGTATAAATAAACAGATTCGTATCAAATTATTAACAAAATGTGGTCTATATTGGGTCACATAAACATACTTTAAAAAATTATAGCTTTATCGTTATATAAAGCCTTATTTGCTCATTAAATGTGCTTATTTACAGATCATAAGAGCGCGATTGACAAAATGGCAACGCTATATTCGTCTGCTCTCGCGAAATCACATAGTCATTTGTCAAATACTCATGACTGTCATTATGATGTGTATTACTCATATCATATAAATGTTATACTCTCCTTAATGGAGGTTTGAAGTCAATATCCTTTATGAAAAAAGCAACTTCATACAAAAAAACATAAACCAATATGCTTTTTGTAATTTGTCTACCTATAACGTTGTTCTTGTTAATACAATGTTAATGATTGTCTATAATTAATATGCTGTTAAACTTTCCAATGATTTTTTTAATTTTTTTAAGCTAAGAGACAAGTAAAGCGTATATCCTTAACATACATGTATATTACCTGCATTATCTATGAATGAAAAGTCTGTCTGTTAGTGTAAATGTAAAAGTTAAAAATTTGTAAATTAAAAAGTTGTAAAAATTTGCAGAGGCACAAATGATATGGGCACACATTTCTTTTTCTTTTTTTTTTTGCTTCGTTTGGAAAATCCGACAGTACATTCAGTACTTTGATAGGTGAGTACGTAGCAAAAGTCCCAAAAAAATTTTTTTAATGATGGCCTAATCGGTTCACTCTAATTTGCATTTACATAATGTAAAATGGTCTATTTATGACTTTCAAGCAACTATTTTCAATAGAATTTCTGTCATATTTTATGGTATTTGACAATAAATGTATATATTACCTGCCACCATGTATATTTCTTTTTACTCTAGCTTATATATTTCTAATTTACTAAGGATAAACAACTCAGTTCTTGAATGTCTATTTATTTGAATGACATTAATTTTCAACTTTTCTAACTACAGTACAACCTCTCCAGAGCAATCCTATGTAGAACAACGACCTCTCTATAACAACACCTTCAAAATTGCCCTAAGCTGGTATTTACAATAAATTTAACCTCTGTAGAGCAACAACCTCTAAACAACCGCCTATATTTGCAGCTCCCACAGTGTGTTGCTCTACAGAGGTTGTACTGTATATTGATTGTTTAATGATGGCTTCTTCATCTTCAGCCGATGACATCACTTTGTGCTCTTGTACACGATGAACAACCTTAGTTTGATCGTCAAAGTCATTGCAAACTTTCTGCATTCCATAAAATACAGAGCTTCTTTTTTGCATTGAAGCCTCAGACTTGTTAGAACACATTGCCTTAAATGACTTTTTGCCAATCTAACAAGTTGCTCCATTTCTAAATCTGCTGTACTGTTTGTATTGAGTTTCCCCGTGTCCATACAGACTTGAATAGGCCTGACTTTCGCTCAGCAAAGCAAACTGCTGACAAAGAAGACTGTGTATTTTTAGAGCATATATAGTTACTAAGATCTGGTTTGTATAACCATCAGTATTTTCAGAACAGCCAGTAACCTGTCTGGGTATTTCACCACATCATTCAATTCTATAAATAGAACACCTATTTGTAATACAAGACTTGCATAGTCAGAAAGTGTGTCACAGTTTTTATGCTCTAAGTTATTGTCAAGTTGACATGCATTGAGAATGTTATCTGCAATTGGTTGTACTATTTTCTGTAACCAAAGTGATACAGAGTCACCATGTTTTAGAAATTCAATGTCAGGAACTGTGTGCTACAATTACTAATGCCTAATTGCTCACATGCAGACTCAATTAATAAGCTTTCACAAAAGGTATTGCAAGATCTTTACAATGATTGTAATGGTTTTTAACATCATTACAATCAGCATCTATCATTGACAGACAAATCTTTTGTGCATGGAGAGTACAGGGCTTGGTGTTTGCTGTATTATACAAAAGTTGGTAAAACACAGTAAGAACAGACATTTTCAAATGGAAAAGCTCAAATGTTATAGGTGTTAAATGTTATAGATAATAAAAAAATGGTGAAATCACTCCATTTCAGTTAATGATGCTGGTCTTAAACGCTTGTCTCCTGCAAATCTTTCTCGGGTTAACTGAGCCTCGTCGATATGAACCTGCATTGTTTCAATGTTTGCACGATTGCAAACAGAAGTAACTAGGTTTTTGAAACTTTCAAGTATCTCGACAACATCTGAATATTTTTAGACATAACAGGAAGTGGGATAACTCTGGTAATTCAGCAAACTTCATCCAGGGGAAGAACTCAGTCATGATTCTGGTAGCAACTAGCTCAGAGATATTCCTTGTCAGTACATGAATATCTTTTTCTTTTAAAAGGAATGCTGACACAGGCAGTGCACACGTGTCAAATTGTGTTGTATGGTGGGATAAATGACAACAAGAGGGCCATGATGGCCCTATAAATGCTCACCTGAGGAGAAAAGGTCATTTGGAGATGAACATTGTTGAAGTTTTCTATACGAGTCCAAGTAAGATCAAGTGACCCATCTGGGCCATTTTTTATCCCATGGCCATTATATGAACAGATTTAAAAGAGGTCCATTAGACAAAGCTAGATACCAAATATCTTAGCTCTAGGCCTTGTGGTTTCGGAGAAGAAGATTTTTCAAATTTTCCTATATAAAATAGAATAAACCCCAGGGCAGGGCCAATTTTGACCCCAGGGCCATAATTTGAACAAACTTGGTAGAGGTCCACTAGACAATGCCACATACAAAATATCTAAGCTCTAGGCCTTGCGGTTTTGGAGAAGAAGATTTTTTAAATTTTCCTATATAAGTCTATATAAATCAAGTGACCCCCGGGGCGGGGCCAATTTTGACCCTAGGGCAATAATTTGAACAAACTTGGTAGAGGTCCACTAGACTATGCTACACACCAAATACCAAAGCTCTAGGCATTGTAGTTTTTGACAAGAAGATTTTTTTAATTTCCTATATAAGTCTATGTAAAATCAAGTTACCCCCGGAGCAGAGCCAATTTTGACCCCAGGGGAATAATTTGAACAAACTTTGTAGACAATGCTACATACCAAATATCTCAGCTCTAGGCCCTGTGGTTTCGGACAAGAAGATTTTTTAAGTTTTTTCTATTTGTTGCCATAGCAACCAGAATTTTTAATGAAATTTAATTTTTTGAACAACTTTGAAAGGGGACCACCCAAGGATCATTCCAGCAAAGTTTGGTTGCAATCGGCATAGCGGTGTAGGAGGAGATGTTGTTTTAAGTAAACATGGATGCCACTTCACGACGAACGATGGACGCAGGGCGATCACAAAAGCTCACCTTGAGCACATTCGTGCTCTGGTGAGCTAAAAACTAGAGTTTTGTACAATCGTCATTGAGCCAAACCAGTGCTCTATAATATGAGCTGCAATTCCCCTAGATTTACGTTCATGGGTTACAGCTACATGAAAATTTGTGTTGTCGCCTACAATTCTAAATTCCTGCTATTAATTTTGATCCATTGTATATAATTTTACATTCCTATATGGCTTTGAGTGACACCTAATGGTTGAAGTCTGTCATAAACATAAAAGGATCAATGAATTTTGTTGACATTCTGTTGACAACTTTGGATTTAAGTGGACAAAGTTGGTCCAAGTTTATCTGTTGTTCAACATTTTAATAATAAAATGTTTTTAGTGACTCCAGTTTCTGAATTTGTGATTAAACTTCAAATGCAGGATTGAAATGCTAAAGAACGAAAATTTAATACTTGTACTTCATTTAATTTCTTCGCAATCTAGGAATCAAAACAAATCATAATGTAATTCCAGCATTTTGCACTTCTTTTAAATACTAGTTAAAAAGGCAATTATAGACAATAATATATACTAATTAAGCAAAGTATTGATAACACACTATAAATGCTTTAAAAATTGAGCACATGGTTATTTTTCTCATCTACAATCACTTGGACAAAACAACGATATGTAAATATGTTCCATTGTAAATAGCTTACAGCTTACTGTAGTTACAATGTGAAGGAAAAGACCATATACTAAATAGAAATTGGGGTAAGAGATCAAATATGCTATACAGATTTGTAACATGGCTGAAAATAACAGAATCCCTTGTGAAAATATTTGTCTGAAAGTAATTATATAATTTTCTAAAGATACTGGTCGGTCCTTCTTAAATTATGTTCAAGAAATAGTACACTTTAGATTGAAAACCAGAACAAATTGTCATTCATGAGGACAGTTACTTACAGAATGTACTTTCCATGTTATGCTACGTTCCCATTATCACGATTCACATCACAATTGAAATTGTAGACCTGGTCCTGTCAGAGCTTATCAAATCTTTAGGTCAGTTGTGGCAATTGTGTTCATATTACTTTAATTTGAATGCTTCAAAAAATGTCTACGATTAACATGATCAATTCAATTGGGATCATCATATCAGATCACATTGGATCATCACAAAACATGACAGATCATATTCCTTTGGACCGTTAAATCGTATCTGAATGTATCAACCTTACCTTGTATCCAAATCTATTATTTCAAAATATATTTCCTGATCAGATATGAAAGACCAAACATGGGATATGAGCAGATAGCACAACAGTGGGAACCTAGCATTAACACTTGATATGAAAACTTACAAAGCAATATAATATTAACAGTGAATCAACTCTATTAAACAGAATAACAAACTGAATACAAAAGAGGAACAGGTGTATAACTGATTTATATTCTTCACTTTCCATCTTCATTTAAATCAAATGCAGTCTTCAAATACGCCGGGTCCTGTATTAATTTAGTAGTGATCTGGTGAAATCATACTCAGATCTTTGGGCAAAAATATCAAACAGTAATTTGACAAACCATAACAACTATTTACTTAGCAGTTATATACATGTACCTGAAAGGAGGCCCTTTTCTAGTAAAACAATGAGAGTCAGACTTTCGAAGTTCAAAACATTTTGCAATTTATAAATTGTCACAATGTTTGTTGTATGACATGTTTTTAAAGTTTATCTTTGCAAAAAAGCTAGAAAAAGGCCTGAAACTAACACAAAAAACTAAACACAACATCTGAAACCCAACAGAACAAAGTTGGAACTGATATACTTTCTGGCTAGTCTGTTCATTAGCCAAAATCATGGCAATCATCTCTTGTAATAATGACAGCTCCTGGTATCGTGTTTTCATCAGCTTTCCAACACAGTAGATATCATAGGAATAAATCCCTGAACACATTTGGTATAATGTCCTATCTTTGATGTTGGCAGAGAACAGCAAAGAGCACTTCAGCCAGCAATGGTTGCTGTTCTAAAATTTGTTAACGACTCCATGCCATTTGTATTCAACAAGGTCACAGAATTCCTTTTGGGCCAGAACAATGTCTTTGTTGCAGCATTATTTTGCTGCATATTCAATTTCACATAACAATGCCACATTATTGCTCCTTCTCAAAGGCGAAGACAATATGTGTGCAGCAACTTCTCTTGAGGGGCTGGAACCCTAATGAACCAGAAAATGTTAAACATAATTTAATAACTCAAAGAAAATGCATTTAAATATTTTCATTGCCAACTGGCCAAAATATCTGCACATTAATATGTCTTTCAGTAAAAAAACAGCAAATAATCCTAAAATACATGTCAAATATTCAGTTGGTCACATTTGAAAAAATGTTGTACAAGGCTAAATTTTTGTCTGGCATTACCGGTATCTGACAAACTTACTTGATAAAGTTGTAATTACTCTGAACAAATATCAATAAAGGTTAGAGTAAAGGTTCTTTGTTTTAAATTAAATATAAAATCATATTTATTTGTGGAGTAATCATTTACACTTCAAACAATGTCAAGCTCTAACTAGTGTATACAGTTAAAATAAGTGTAAACGTCAGCATAATTATGTAAAATAACATTTACAGTAATACTTACTTGATTTCTGTATGACATCATGTATGTCGGCCTCTTTTAACACTGAGTAGGTCCGTAAATGTCTCTGCAGTGCAGCAGTATAAAGATTTTCAGCACACTTGCTTTTTGTCTGAAATGGCATGATCAATTGTAAAGTGATGTTAAACTATGATGTTTTTGTAGCAAAATGTAATATTCTGTTTTGTTTTTACAATATATTGTACCAATAGTAAATAAAATAATTTGTCAATGTTATTCTTATAAACCAAATAAATTTGAACAAAATAACAGTTACACAATTTAGATAAATCAATGACCAGTGCAATTATTCCTTTTTATATTTCTGGGTAGGCAGTACTAATGACACATTAGTATCTTACATAAAAATATAATGTATTAATTACCTCCTGCAACGTTTTTTTCAAGGCTCAAAGAAAACCCAATCTTGTTGGTTTGACCTGAAAATTTAAGGTTCTCTTGATTAATTTTAATAACATTAAATGTCTTGTTTTACTTTACAAAAAGAACTACTTGGCTTTGCAAAATAAACCTGCATGAGGACCTGGTGTAGGTGGGGCTTTTAAAGTATAAAATATGTCAATCACTAAATATTTTTTACAGATGTCAACTTTGTCTGACAGACATTTAATTTTCATTACTGAAAAGTTTGGCAATCATCACACATTTTGTCTAGCAAGGCAGTGTGAAAGTTTTCATATTAGCTGCTTTAAAAGTTATATTTCAGACAAAAACACCCGAATATCTATAAAATGGGAGTAAATCTTAAGACATGGACAAGATTTATAGTTCTTTGTCTGGTTGGAATAAAGTAGCAAAATTACCAAGTCCAAAGAAAGCTCCTAAATAAATCCAATGAGAGTAAATCATGAAGAATAACTGATTAACTGCTTATTTTGTTCACTGTTTTAAATAAGAGTAAGCAATTACCGGTACTTTTGAAATGAAATGTTTCTTACCTATTCTGATTAGGAAAAGACCACTCAGTCTATGTTCCCACACTGTTTCCACATGTCTCAGGCAGTAGTGTCAGATCGCCAAGTTCATCTGGAGCTGAAGAGTTACAGACAGGGCTGTTGGATGTAACTTTAAATTAAATCGCCAAGCTGCCATCTTAAAGGATTTCCCTGTTAATAATCAAATACTTATTATTTTGAGATGTTGCATAAATTTTTTCCTTGGCATTAACTAAAGATTAACAAAAGCTGCATGCAGGCATGACACTTGTTTTTTGGAATTCACAGTCGATGTTGAGGTCAATAAATTATGCGTCATATGCGTTGTTTGCTGAAAGTTTGCTGAATATCCAATTAAAAATGGCACAATTATGGCTAACATTAAAGTTTTTGATGATGATGATGACTCGAATGTGGACCTATCATGGATCACAATAGCTAGACTAGCTGAAAATCATTTGATATACAAAAAAATTATACAGTATCCAGTTGTATCATATGGTTGTAATATTCATATCATGCCATATCTTCAGCTTGGAACATGTATATAATTATACATGTAGTTGAATGAAATATTACTACCTGAATGCACTGTTGACCAACAAAATATGGCAAAACTAATGTTAGAGATGATTTAAAACATATTCTATAACCAGTTCTGTTTTTTTCACCAAACTTGTTGTTCATGGCTGTAGCACAATTATTCCAGAAAACGTTTTCAGATTCACCTTCTTTCCGTGACTGTATTCTTCCAAGAATGATTTCTCATCAGCCAACCTTCTATTATGCTTGATTTTTTCATCCTAGATCATTGATAAAAGAGGGCCAAGATGGCCCTATATCGCTCACATGACAATCACTGTTCACTCATTAAAACATTGTTTTGAACCGGTGACCTAGTTTTTGACCCCAGACGACCTATGTACGAATTTGTCTTACATATCATTAAGACAAACAGTCTGACTTGGTTTGGTGAAGATACGATCAAAATTTGACATCTACAGTGTTAATAAGGTTTTCCTAAGATCTGACCTTGTGACCTGGTTTTAGACCCTAGGTGACCCATATTTGAACTTGTCCTTAATATCATTAAGACAAACAATCTGACAAGGTTTGGCCAAGATTCAATCAAAACCATGACATTTAGAGCTTTTACAAGATTTTTACCTAAGATTTGACCTTGTGACCCAGTTTTTAAACCCGGCTGACCCATGTTCATCCTTGACCCACATATCATTGAGGCAAACATTTTGACAAGGTTTGGTGAAGATCCAATTAAAACTGTGACATCTACAGTGTTAACAGTTTTCCTAAGATTTGACCTGGTGACCTAGTTATTGACCCCAGATGACCCATATTTAAACTTGACCGTTATATCATTTAAACAAACGATTTGACAAAGTTTGGTGAAGATCCAATAATAACTGTGAAATGTACAGTGTTAACATGGTTTTTCATAAGATTTGACCTAGCGACCTAGTTTTTGACCCAAGATGACCCATGTTCGAACTCGTCCAAGATATTATGAAGACAAACATTCTGACAAGGTTTCATGATCATCCAATCAAAACAGTGACTTCTAGAGTGTTCACAAGGTTTTCCAGCAATTTGCCCTAGTGACCTAATTTTACTACAGAAATTACCCATTTTCAAACTTGACCTACATATTATTAAAATAAACATTCTGACAAAGTTTCATGAAGATAAATTCAAAACAGTGATTTCTAAAGTGTTCACAAGGTTTTCCCTTATTTGGCCCTGGTGACCTAGTTTTTGACCCCAAGTGGCCCAATATCAAACTCATCCGAGATTTTGTTGATATTAACGTTCTGACTTAGTTTTGCACGACGCACACCGCACGACGCCGGACGCCGGACGGAGAGTGATCCTAATAGCTCACTTTGTCACTTTGTGACATGTGAGCTAAAAATCAGTTTGTTTACAATGTTTATAAATGAGCTGAATAAGGCCTTTGGCATAGCAATCATGAAGATTAAACGTTAAATGTATTTTAATAATAATTTTAAAGGTCAAATCTGTCGATTGAGATTTCACCATGATCGGTTTATTTACATAAAATTATGCTAATTCAATTTGTGCATTCTTCCGATTTTTATGATGATTTTCTACAAAGAAAACGGAATTTAAAATTCACGAATATTGCACCTTAGCTAAAAGATCGATTTGGTTCAGTGTCGCTTTATTTAAGCATATAACATATTTGTGGATTATCATGGCATATTTTTCTGACGAATCGACATATAAAAAGATGAGGAAAACGTGAAATCGTATATTTATGAACCAGAAATATTATTTCTTCATCAGAAATCAATTTGTTCGGAATCGGATCGAATGGCGAAATTGTCGGGAGTTCAAAATCTGTCAGAATGGTTATTTATCTCTTGTTGAAAAACAACGACGAATGTCTGCAATTCTAATATATGTATTTTCCTTATCATGGCGATGATTTATTACTATCATAATACCTGATCGTGTGAAACCTGCTTACAATACGAGAATTTAAGAATTGTAGCCATAGATGATGACAAGTACGAATATAAATAAGTCAGAATACTAAAATTCATTATGATCAAATATTCGAATTATACTCATTCAATCTATTTTATTTATAAATCTATTTTACTTTGTACATGTGTATGTGACACTGCTGTTGAAGCTTGACACTCTTCGTTCAAAAATGGATTCTCTAGTAATTTTGTTCAGTCAGGATTATGATTTGGAAATAATTATATTGTCTCAGGTACTGCTCTTGTTCTATACATACAGGTGTCAGTGATAATGTTGTATGATAATGTCAACAATAAACAAGTGCAGTTTTCAAAGGATGAACAAAGTGGTGGCAGAGGGTCTTTGGTATCACTGACCACAGAGGGATTCAAGCAATTTTTTAATATACCTGTTCTGAAGACTTCCTATTACGAGTACTTTTTGGACATGGGACCTTCATTAGACTGTCAACTTATTCACGAGTATGATATTTTACACTCATTTATACTCAAATATACCTTAGTACCCGTGTGGTATCTTGTGGTATATACTGGCTGGGATATTCACCAGCCCGATTAGCTCAGTTGGTAGAGCATCTGACTTGCAAGCAGGAGATTGCGGGTTCAAGCCTCCTATCAGGTACCTTATTTTCCTTTTATAACATTTGGTGCCGTTAGTGTGTAACTAGCCGTAGAATCCTTGAGCTAGGGTGAAGCAAATTGCTGTGTTAGTCTAAAGAGTGTGGTTCTCGCGACTAATTAATTACTTTGAATAAAGAAGGAGGAATATAAGCAGTGTGTACATTGTAATGTCTCACATGTATTTCGTTATCAATTACTTCCAGGGTGTCAACAAAGAAGGTCTCAATATTCTCAGACAGCACTGTTATTCATGCTCACTAAATTTAACATTGTCATTATAATATATTTTATGAAATTCATTCAAAATTATTGTCCAGGATATGAAATATATACCTTGGTTGATGTATACAATTTATAAATACAAGTACTATTAACAGTACTGCTACTATTGTAAATTATTGGGAGGGCTACCCAGTAACCCTCCTCACCAGGTCCGTACGAGCCTGTTGTTTTCCATCTATGTATAGCTACCATGTGTCATGTCTACATTTGAACTAGTGTTGGATTATAAATATGCATTAATAATACGGCCAATCTTACTGTGTTCATTTCATTTTGTACAGAAGGTTATACAGATGTCTGGCTTACAGATGCTTTGCAAGATGTGTGTACAGATTGATGTCAAAGAAGTGCCATATAGTTTTACTGTCAAGTGTAGTTAAAGACAATTTGGAAAATGTTTACATCAGAAGAGTGCTGTGGATTCATTTACCCGCAATGAAATTGTTCAATGTAATCAACATGAATTGACTGAGCACAGACAGAATAGATGTGAAATAGCATTCAATTACTCAATTTTGAAGAACACTGATCTGTCGCTTTTTGTTTTACCATAATCAGCTTGAATACTACAATTAGTATGCATACACTACTAGTAATTAAGTATGCCCCCCCCCCCCCCCCCCCTCCCCGTATGAAATCCAGGATCTGCTTATGTTGAGCCTATTGTAAAGCAATTATTTTTGCTCAGTAATTATGAATAGATTACATTTTAATGAGATCAATTACAAAAACACAGGGGAAATCTGCATGTATCAGCGTCAGAGACAAGCAACTACAATGTCTGATCTTACTTTTAATAAGTTAATGTATAAAAACAATCATTAATTGCCTTTTAGGTCCTCTAAAAATAACTGCAAATTGTCTCAAATTGTTTTGGTCTGGTAAAAATATGTCTTAAATTTGGTCTGTAAGAAGTTATTCTTGATGACTGGTATCACATTAGAAAGCTTATACATTGATATAGTGATTTATGAAATAGAAGCCATTTGTCAAAAAGCAGACAGTATTTTACAAACTAAAACATTCATGATAATCATAACAAGAAAAACTATGTATCTACAGTCTACATAAGATAACATCAACTACAGTCACCCCAAGATAACATCATCTACAGACAACATAAGCTAACATCAACTACAGTCAACACAAGATAACGTCATCTACAGACAATATAAGCTAAATATATAAGAAAGTTTTTTTAATTATAGCATTTAATGAACGTGTTTTACTCAATAGAGAGTAATATTAATCAACTACAGACAACATCAGCTAACATCAACTTCAGACAACATCAGATAAAATAAACTACAGTCAACATCGGAGAGCATCGTCTACACAGTCTACATCAAATTACAAGAAGCATTGGTTTTTGTATTTCGTATGAAGTTGCTTTTTCATAAAGGATATTGACTGTGTATTTATTCAATCCTACATAATGGAGAGTATAAGTAACAAATTTGCATGTAATGAATATTACACATATATTGACAATCATGAGTATTTGACAAATGAATGAATTCACTAGCACCTGGTAGTATCATACCCTACATCAAATAGAATATACACTAAATGCTAACAAGTTCACCATACACTGCTATGATACAACCAAATTGAACTTCAAATAGCATTTCCGATATTATGCCACACAACAACTTATCTGGTCAACATCACAAAGCAATCAATATTTATTAAAACGCTTAACATGAGACTGGATTATATCACTTTTCGACAGTCTTCTTGGTGTGCTATGAGACAAAGGCACAGGACGTTCCTCATCTTTATCAGTCAAATGCTTGTATGCAGTTTGGTAACTGGACATTTTCTTAATCTTGATACTTCATCCATAACACATCTCACATAACCTGAATAATAAGCATATCTTCTTTTTAAAATTTGAAAATTAATCAATTGCATGAAAGGGTATTTCATTTTGACAATTTGTAAACAATATGACATCTATTTCACCAATTTAACTTAAACATGAATTAATAGTTGTATTACACATGAAATAATTTCCTAAAGAGCACAAATATGGATCTGATGGGTCTGTCCAAGTAGTCAATGGTGCATATTGTCAGTTTTTAATTCAATTTTTTTCATGAAATATCTGAAAAGAAATATATTGAGAAATATTGAAAAATTAATTAAAAAATTAATTGAATACCAAAACTTTGTTCTGTTTTAACGCTTTTGGCCACAGGTTCTCCCTTTCGTGCCTTTGGATAGGATACAGAAAATCGTAGGCTGCCATCTTGGTTAACACATTGATTCCTGTCACAGTTTTCATTAAAATGAAGCACAGCAAGGTACAGTCTACAAACATAACAATTTATTCAGTGAAACATATACATATCAGTTGGGAATAAAAAATATTCTTCAATATATTAACCCGCTTCCATGGTCGAGTGTTAAAGGTCACTGACTTTAAATTACTGTAACCTCTCACTGACAGAGGGTCATGAGTTTGAGCCCAGTTAGCAACCATGTCTCTTTATGCGAGAAAGTAGGCAGTTGCTTATGGAGGATGGGACTCGAGTACTGGTTCAATGCTTAAGGTTAGGTGACTGTTGAATAGGGGCGTAAACCCCCATAAAATTAAACAAACAAAATCCATATATTAGTGTAATAATTCCTTTAAAATAACAAGTATTACATCAGCTACACATTAAAGAAACTTTCAATCATACCCAAAACATACTTCAAATATAATGACATTTTATACTGTAAGCATGATTACTATTTATAACCAATAATGTACAGTACCTTGCTTCCATACCAGCATGCATAAAGTGTGTCAACTTCGGCGCAAAACTACAAATCACTTTATGAAACGATTCTAATGATGATGTCTGTTCAGCAGGTGACATTTCTTTACATCGTTCACAAGCAATCAGCCTTTCACCACCTTAGTAAGCTCTGCATGATGCTTAAATCCTGAAAAGTAGTATTAGTAACTAAATTTTGTTGTGTTTTGTGGCAGACAGTTCACCTAACCATTGTTTCTGAGAAGAAGCAACTGCCTAAGTACTTTCTCACATGAAGAGACATATTTTGGTAGCTAGGCTCGAACCTACGACCCTCTATCAGTGAGAGCTTTGTAGTGATTTGAAGTCATTGACCTTAACCACAAAACCAGGGATGCAGGTTCCAATAAAAAATACTTGTATAATGACAATGGCACTACATATATACTAAACATTAGTACATGTACAGTCGAAACTCATTATATCGAAATCGCTTATATCGAAATCCCGCTTATATCGAAGTAAAGTCCCGACTTTTATCCTTCTTATTACATATTAAAAAACCCACATATATAATTCGTGGTTCTTGATATTTTTATATATCGAAGTAGATTTTCGGTCCGAACCAAATATTTTCAACTATAAAGTGACCATCTATGTCGAACCAGTTATGTCGCCAACTTAAAAAGAAATGTTCGCACCTTTTCCGCAAACAAACACAATTTAAAATCGATATTTAATTATTGACAGCTGTATAAACATGTCAGTGTCAATTCTCACGATAATAGAACTGATACAAACTTTTCGTTGATGAAACAAATTATTATTAATGCTGCTATACGCTCATTTAAAACTATCTTATGCTTATTTGAAATGTATATAGCAAAATAAATATATCAAAAGTACCCGTATAAGTACCGGTATAAATGCCGTATTCTTATAACCCATTACAATCCCGTACACTAAATAACAGGATTACATTATTATTATGACACACTGACTTTATAGCTCTAAAATGTAAACATGGGTAGCGAAATTCCTATATCGAAGTTTGTTTATATCGAAGTATTTTGGCAAGTCCCACGAACTTCGACATAACGAGTTTTGACTGTATGTACCTTATTTATTAGAACAGTGATATGATAGAAAGATACTCATATTATCTATAGTATCTCATATTAATATTTGTATATTCATAACAAATAATGATACCAACAGACAGGCATAACAGCATTTTGTTTTTGCTTACATCACTTATTATAATATAAATCAATGTTATGTTTAGTTTCTAAATCCTCTTTTTATTAGTACTTTTTTTCATCCATTTTCGTGGTCCAATATCCCCATGTTCACATCTTAGAAAACGGTCACCATGACCTTCATGTACATCTGCTACATGGTTCAGAATTGACAACCATTTCTGTTGCAACAATTCACCATCACCGTTGCTGCTTGCCGCACACCAGTAAATGTGGTTACTGACAGACCGGGCCCAGGAATGTACCTTCTCACATCCTTTCTTTTTTCCAGCGGCTTCTAATTTCTTGAAAATACCTTACAAAAAGAATTTCAATTCATAAGCTTTAAAGTGTATAAAGCTATATTTGTCAAAAATGCTTCATAAATTTCAAAAAGTGTAAAATCACATTGTTTTGATAACTTTATAGAGTTTTAACAAAACCTGTCATTGTAATTTTAATCTAAAAGCATGACTGTTACAAGTTCATAATATCAGAATATTGTTCAAGAACATTTGATGAATTCAAATATACCTCACTTGCTTTCAAAAAAAAGATACAAACAACAATGTCTTTTACCTAGCTTGGAAAGAGGAAAACTATGTTTGATAAAGCAATGTTTGATCTTGTCAATTCTTAATTTTCAAATTATCTCCTTTTCATGTCTATTTATGGTTGGTTATCAAATTTACAGATGCTTCCAATATTTATGATTTGAGGTTATAAGTACATTATCAGAGTATGATTCTTTTCACATAAAAAATTATTCTGCCAATAGTATGTCTGTCAGATACATGTATAGAGCTTTATACTATCAGAAATGTTCAATACCTTCATTAAAATATGTTAAGTATTTATATTTCTCAATGTTTAAAGTATTCTTGAAAGAAAGGATTATTCATGGACCGGCCAAGCATAGGAGTAAATCATTTATTATTCAATGGAAAAATCATGCAGTACATGTTACTTTACAACATGGCTGCATGGTCAATCTACTGTGATGATTAGATTACAACCACATACCTTTAGCTACATGCCATACATCAAAAACCAGTGAATTATTTCATGGTGATTTTCCCTCATGAATTTTTTGACTGCTGAATGTCTGTCAGTAACCAAATGGGTGATTTTTATCTGATTTTCAGACATCAGAAAGTGAAGAGATCTCTTCAACCCTCCAACTCCATCGCATATGAGTTTTTCACTTCATTGCTCTACAACAAATAAGGATCCGAAGATTTACAATCAAGGCTCAAACCATATAAGCACAAAAGACTGATATTTTGAATAATTAGCTAGAACACATAAAATTTATTTCAGACCAAATTTCTCTTCTTAACTATTGGATAAGTCCTAACAGACTCCTATTTAGCAACACAAAATCAGCCTCTCACATTGTATCAGACAACCTTTTTATAGTTGATCAATTTACGATGTATTTACCACTCACATGTATAAATGGTATATTTTGTTAAAAGTGACTTTTTCATAAACACTGGGCAGGAAGCCAATATAATCAAACAACACAGCAAAGAACTTGACATGTCAAAAGAAGAAACTTGAATTGTATTAATTTATGTGTAATCTTTGCATAAAACTTTTATTTCAACTTCTTAATTCAGTAATTACTCACCTGCACTAACTTGATGTCCAATATTTGACCTGTCTCAAGGTCCATCATACTGTTGGACCCAAACTTGGCAGTATGTCCTGGTGAGCAACAGCAAGCATCACCACCTAACCTAACTCCCCTGTCCTGCTGCAGAATCTTGAATATTTGTTCAGACTGCTGGTACTTCCAGATGTTCGTTACATCTTGTGTTAAGTATAGCTTCTGTATCTGGAAGTAACACTCTGAATGCCTGCAAACTGCATGGCTGTAAGGAATTTATATGGGCTACTTCCCGAACATAATATTGCTGTTGCAAGTCCTAAGTGTCCAACAGGTAGTGTTCCTGAATTTGGTTGGCTAGACCAAGATCTTGAAGAATCACAATTTGGACAGAATAATGTACATTTTAATAGAGCCCCATTCACATGCTTATCAATATGAACTGGTTTGTTGCACAGGTAGCAGAACTGCATAAGTTTGTCCAGCTCTGTTTCAAAAACTATGAATTTTCGTTCACTATTGTCATGATCAGAGTCACTGAAATCACTATTAAGAACATCTTCAGAATCAGAATCATTTGGTGACCATGTTAGGTCACTCTTTTCGCCCCTGAAACTCTCATCGGAAAGTTCACTCACTAAGGAAATGTTGCATGACTTTTCAACGTCTGGTAAACGCAAGGATATAACGTGTTGAGGTACATCATTTTCCCAGTCCGTCTGTGTGGCTTGATCCACTAACTTCAGATTTGTCTGTGTTGCTTTAGATTGGTCTGGCTGAAATCAAATGATAAAATTATTCTTACATTCTTAGTACAGTAAAACCTGTCATTACGACCACATTTTACGAGCGACCTCCTGTCTTGTGCAACCACTCCCGAGAGTTTTTAAACGTTAATGTAACTTAGTTAGGGGACCACCTGTCTTATGCTGTTAACGACCTTTAATATTTAGCAATAACGTAGTTGCTAATTAAGCGACCGCTGTGCAGTATATCGATCAACAATCAGTCGGCCAGAATGTTCTCATTTTACCTGTCGTGTTTAGTTGTCCATAGTGTATATGATTGTTTGTGTCACACGAATGAAGAAAATGTCGGCAAAACGGAAAATTTTAACTTTAGAAGAACAGATGGATGTGATAAATATTGTATATTGAGGATTGTTTGTGAAAATCCTGTTATAACTTGTGCTGACGCTAATGACTGCTTGAACAAACTCAGATCTTTGGCATTATCAAAAGGAAACTCTAATATAATTCAACAGCTAGCTGACATTGAAGAACAGTTAATTTCCATTTCAATTGATCAACAGTGATTATTTTACCTGAACTATATCTTAACATTTTGAAAATCATGTTTTATGAATCACTTTTATGTTTTGTAAATGTTTAATACTTTTATGCACAAAGTACTGTTTTTAAAATGCTAATTATGCCACTGTTACATTTGTCAATTTGTGAATCTTTAACTTCATAATTAAATGTTCAAAATTATGCAATTTTTAATATCCCAGTATGTAACTCCAATCCTTAGTTAAATGACCACCTGTCTTCAAAGACCACTTTTTCATTCTCCCATGAGTGGTCGCTTAAGGCAGGTTTTACTGTATGTAACAACTTGAACTGTGATTGAACTGAATTCACTATGTTAAACCATTCATTTCACATTAGATCTAAATAAATAAATATAAATCATCACTTCTTGAAATTCTGTTTATAATTTCTTGTAATAATGAGGACAAGACATGTTGGCCAGGTATAGTTTTGTCCAATTTTATTCAAATGAAAGATATTTGTTTTTGTGACAATGATGACTGAAATATATATAACTAACTATCTAGAGCTTTGTTGCAGAAGTGACTAATACCCCCACAGCTGTTTTGACAGTACACGATAAGGTGAGGAATAGGCCACATAACATGAAGAGATAATAAAAACATAGGTGTTTCTTGAAATGCCAATTATAAGTAATTCACAAAATTAAATAAGGATGCTAACTATAATTATGTTATTACATTTTGCACTTCTGTCCCACTAATTATAGAAAATAAACATGATTTATCCATTTTTATGGATTAATTCTAAACAAGAGGGCCACATTGGCCCTTTATTGCTCACCTGAGAACAAAGGCTAATAATCAATGACCAGGTAATATAGTTTCCATCTCGTAAAACTCATTTTTATGTAGATTTTGAGATCAAAACCAACAATGAAGGTATAATACTGTTAAACAAGCTAAAACGTAGCAAATTTTCTAACCCAAGGGTCCATAACTCTTGAAGTTATGGTCCGATTCCACCCATAACTTTACTTGTCCAAAACCATAAGGTCATACACATTCATTGTAAATATGATTAGGATCGGTGAACTTGTCCCAAGTTCTTTTGGTTATACACATCTACTGAAAATATTATTATGATCGGTGGATAAATGTAGGTGCTAAAGTGTAAACAAGCTAAAATATAGCAAATTTTCAAAGTCAAGGGCCCATAACTCTTGAAGTTCTGGTCCGATTCTGCCCATAATCGAACTTGTCCAAGATCTTTTGGTTATACACATTTACTGAAAATATGATCAGGATTGGTGAATAAATGAAGGCGCTAGAGTGTAAACAAGCTAAATATAGCAAATTTTGTAATTCAAGGGCTCATAACTCTAGAAGTTATTATCAGATTTTGCCCATAATCGAACTTAGCCGAGACATTGTGGCCATATACATTGTGAGCAAGTTTAATCAAGATTCGTAAAGAGCTGCGATTGCTAGAGTGTAAACAAACTAATTGTGGACGGACGACAGACGCCGGACATTCAACGATCCTAAAAGCTCACCTGATGCATCAAATTATCATCAAATTTATGGGTGACAAATTTCTTATCTGATCATAGCCATCATATTGGGCAGTTTTATGTAATTATATATGGGGTCAATATATTGAGCTAATTACCAGTAAGTGCCATATGTTGTATCAAATGGTCTAAAACAATAAACCACAACAGGGGTTCTATTAGTTGGTGTCATAAAATGTTTATCAATGATGATTACAGGAAGTAGAGATAAGAATCACACTTATCTATATTTATAACAAACACTGGCAATGCTGTCTGAAGTTATTTGACACATAATATACATGTTGAAAAAAGTACATGTTATTTGATTATCTAGACTTAATTGCCTAATAATCTATCTTTACAAAAAAAATGTAGCCATTACAATCCAGTGTTGAATTTATAAACTCATTAGATTTTACATAAAATTGTCTTTGATCTGACAATACATTATCACAGTATAATGATATATAATTGAGAAAAATCTGTTAAAATTGATATAATTCATGCACAAAGTTAAGGCTTTAGAATTAGCCTGATTGAGAACTTGATGAACATTACATCACTAACACATCTATTTTGGCACTTTTAAAGTTTAGTTTCAAAATAAAAATGGTTTTGAAATGGGAAAATGGAAAAGGGAGGATTTGTCTAGGACAAATCCATGCAACAATGAATAATCAATTAATTAATTTAGTTTTCAGATTATACCACAGCTCCTAATACAGTAAACCTGCCTTAAGAGACCACTCAATGGAGATTGAAAATATGGTCTCTAAAGACAGGTGGTCTCTTTACCAAGGATTGGAGTTACATCCTAAAAATTAATTCCAAGCCATGTAATTAGGCTGTTAAAACAATGTATACTGAGACAAATGCAACAGTAGCTTAGCATTTAAATACAGTACATAAAAGTACATAAATATTTATGATTTTAAATGATTTAGAAAACATAAAAACATGTGTTTTTAAATGTTAATTACGATACTTGATTTTTTCCCTGTTTGCCAACATTCTTTTTTTCCAGGTGATACCAACTATCACACATTTAGGACAACCAACCACACACTGGTCTCTTAGCAACAATGATATAGACAGAAAGTAAAGGATGTTAACTGCGTTTCATAGGTGATCACATAACTAAGTTAAATTAATGTTGAGAGGCTGATCGGTCGCATAAGACAGGAGGTCACTTGTAAAAGGTGGTCGGAAGGACAGGTTTTACTGTATATACAATGTTTGGACCATTCAGTTGATATCATTTGTTTCGAACTTGACATCTCAATACAACCAGCCACAAGCTGATTTGCTGCCACCTTAGGAAATGACTTTGGTCTAGTTAGAAATCTCACAAACATAAAAAATATTGCTAGTTAGGAATCTTTTTTTTACAATGGACTTTTTATATTTAACACAAAAATTAAAGTACATGTCAGAGTGCTTTTTTTTTCATGAAAATAAATCCTAAGGCCAAAATAGTTTGGTAGGTGCTTTTTTGGTGGGTAGGTTACTAGGTAGCATTACAGTTAAGATTTTTTAAGGATGGCCTAGAAAGTTTTACAAACTGTAATAGGTTTATTTGAAAACTGCAAAAAATCAAAATTTGTTATTTAGACGGATGAATCAGTCTTTGAAAGTTTGAAGGTTCTAAACAGCACTAAATATTTATTAACAGAGTAAGTGCTCAATTAGCAAAGCAAATATCGCAGTACATGGATGCTGTACTGTGGTACTTATCAGCCCATGATGTATCACAGACACAATATACCACTTTATAATTCTCTGGATGATTTTTTTTTTAAAAAAAGGGAAACATGTATATTCATTGAGGAGGGGAATGCTACTGAAAATCAGCCTAAGATATCATGAAATGAGGCCCCTGTCTTTATCATATGGCACATGTTTTAATTACATATTTACTTACCCATTTTGATGTCTGACATTGTACGGAAAATGAATCTTTTAAAGTTGTCAGTGGACATTGTTCTGCAGCTACAGAAGCAAGGATATCCAGACATGCCTCCTATTCCACATGAACCAATGGCGATGTTGGTGGCTGACAATCAAGACATTCACTTCCCTCAGACTTAGTGTTCTTTGTTCTCAATGAAAGTACAATCTGAAAAATAAATTATATATCATGCTGCAATACATTTTAATAAGTACCGGTAATTTTCTAGCTATGCAGGTGTAACACTTGCAACCCTGGATCAATAATAAAAAAAATACTTAATTCTTGATGAAAGTACAATCTGAAAAATAAATTATATATCATGCTGCAATACATTTTAATAAGTACCGGTAATTTTCTAGCTATGCAGGTGTAACACTTGCAACCCTGGATCAATAATAAAAAAAATACTTCATTCTTGAATGTCTTATCATTTTATATGGTACATACATATTTACACTGTATGTGGACATTTCAGACCTGAGAATTTTCCAAACCAATTTAACTGGATTTTTTGGACCCCATACTTTTCGGAACCCAGAATAAAGCCAAGTCTTTTTGAAATTCTACAAGTCCAAGACCAAATTCATCAGACGTGGAATTACCATCATCTTGGTCGATTATGGTAATACATGAAATGTTTTATTAACAGTAACAATAGCATTTGACCCAGAAAAGTAGCAGGCATGCAATTCAAGTTCAAAATTTATGTATTGTTGGAATATGTGATATTTTAACATAGCTATGAATAACAGATTGAGACATGGGGAAATTAAATGATAAAGATGTAATCGTTAGGAATGACATACTTCAGAAAGTCTGTTGTACAAGTTATATTAAACTGTTACTATGGACAGGGAAAACAAATTCAATGCTAGGTGACAACGTACTGTAGAACTGGCAGTTTTCATGATGGCGACAGATTTGATTGATATAACACTTTTTTGACAGCACATGGATGACAGTTAATACCTTCATTTAACTTTTTTGCATATATTGGTAATAATCTTATTTTTATATAACGATAATCTGTTGTAATTTAAATCTTAATAAAAAAGTATATACATGTTCTCTTCTGGTAACATTCAACAACAATAACATTACTCAATCAGATTCTATATATTATCTGTAGTAAACAATTATACAAGATTCCAACAACACAATAATCAACGTGTGAAGCAGCAGAATTTAAAAATATGAAAAATGGCAAGAAAACTGCTGACACGATGCTCTTACCAACATGAAACTAATCAGTGAAATTATTGTTTTATTCCATTGATCCGAAATTCAGATGTCTGGACAGTGTGATTCCATTCTGTGAATGCATACTGTATGAATTTTATGCATGTATAGGCCTTTATTAGATTTGAGACCAGAATGCATTTGCCCAAAACTATTAAATAATACATATAATGATATTAAATTCAGATTCATACCTCAATTCGTCGTCGTTTCAAACTTATCATAGTAGCCGATTTCTAGGTGAATGTTGACATCGATGGCTAAAAACAGACGGAACTGCATTGATGTTCAGTTTAGGTCTAAATTTACCATCAAAACCAATACTTTTAATAAGGTTCTTATTTTTCTCGAAGTCAGTTTCTATAAAATGTCTTGAGCAAAGCCTCGTGTTGACAGTGGGTTGGAAAAATTTCTTCTGTTCACCTTCTCAACTGACTCTCTGAATCCAGAGTTTTTTCAAATGTTTGTCACTGGGGAAGGAGAAAAAACTCACTTTTTCCCTTGCAGAACGAGAATTACAACCAAAGGCAGCACAAATCACTATTTTAAAAGCGAGATTAGCTCCCGTCACTGACAATGTATCGTCTGAAATGCGCATACTAGGTCTATAAAACACGCGATTTTTCAGAAAAATCCAACTAATACAGGTATGTCGATGCGTTTAACACTCAGGAATAATATCCAAACTGAAAATCCACGAATTATACGACAAATCCAATTAAAACGACTCGATTTAGGATAGAATAGTCACTGCTTGTAACCAGATATTACACTAGCTTATATGCGACATGTTGACCGGTGTTCGTGTATGACGTCACAAAATAAAGGGAAGTAACCGTGTATCGATTTACGACTCATTCAGTACTGGAATTGAAAATCGGTCTAAATCATAATAAATATTGTATATGTTCGCATAACAAAAATAATTATGTATAGATATTATATTAAATTGATGTAGTTTTGAATTAAAATTAAATTTTGCGATTTTGTGCATATTTGATCTTTAATAAATAATATCAAAACTCAGAGATGGTTTACAGTGGTCAGTATAAAAAACTAGAACTATCACTAAAGGTGATGAATACCCCCAGATGCTGCCTTGACACAGTTACTGTTACATTTTACATAGGGAAATATAATTTAATACCCCCAAATTGTTGCTTAAAAATATCCTGACCAATTTCTAAATATTCATTACAGTAAAACCCTGATTATTCGAATGTTGTTGGGCCTTGAAAAATCATTCGGATAATCCATGGTTTCGAATAATCCATTTCAGTATGATGGACTGCTTGGAAATGATAAATTCCGTACTGTCCGTATATTGCAAGGGAGTTAACTCTTGTATGCAAACATGACGTTATTTGAGTGATAATAAAAATAAAATAAAATGTACAACAAACACTTATTATTTATCCTTGTATATGAGCTAACAAATGAAACAATAATTCTTGTTAAATAAATACCCGCGCATTCATGGATTATGCAGAACACAATCCGACACAATAATATGTCATTCTCACTTCACTTACTAACGATCGACTAGGCATCGCTATCGTAACATTCTAAGACAATTAAAGCATCGAAGACGTAATGTTTTTATGTTTGGTACATGTTTGCACTTAATTATCATATTCTAGTTAGTTTTGTTTAATTGAGTTCGAATCAGTTTTTAAATTTTGAATGACGCTGAAATGCAAATAATTTCATACAGATCTGACACCAGGTGCGAACACGTATTAACTTATCATACCCGAGATCATAGTGAAATAATCATCGCAATTAGTATAAAATCGGAACAAACAATATGGTCAACTTAACGATAATTAAACTGTTGACAAGCTTTGTGTATGAATTGATGTTACACATTGTTTGTCCCACGACATTTGATTCTCAATCGGCCATTGTTGAACTGACGATTTCGAATAATAGGTGTGAAAATACCCGATTCATAACTTTAGGGACCAAATAATGGACTCGAATTACACCAGGTATTTGTAAAATCCCATTCGTATAACCGGGGTTCCTTGTACTTGAAATATATAGAGACGTAATCGGGAGCGTAGATTTTATTCGGATAATACCGGGTATTCGGATAATGGATGTTTAGATAATCGAGGTTTTACTGTATATAAACAAGAGGGCCAAGATGGCCCTATATCGCTCACATGACAATCACAGTTCACTCATTAAAACATTGTTTTGAACCGGTGACCTAGTTTAATGTTAGAACTTGTCCTACATATAAATAAGACAAACATTCTGACAAAATTTGGTGAAGATCCAATCAAAACCATGAAAACTACAGCATAGACAAGGTTTTCCTAAGATTTGACCTCGTGACCTAGTTTTTGACCCCAGATGACCTATGTTCGAATTTGTCTTACATATCATTAAGACAAACATTCTGACAAGGTTTGGTGAAGATACGATCAAAATTTGACATCTACAGTGTTAATAAGGTTTTCCTAAGATTTGACCTCGTGACCTGGTTTTTGACCCTAGGTGACCCATATTTGAACTTGTCCTTAATACCATTAAGACGAACAATCTGACAAGGTTTGGCCAAGATCCAATCAAAACCATGACATTTAGAGCTTTTACAAGATTTTTACCTAAGATTTGACCTGGTGACCCAGTTTTTGACCCCCGCTGACCCATGTTCAACCTTGACCCACATATCATTGAGGCAAACATTCTGACAAGGTTTGGTGAAGATCCAATTAAAACTGTGACATCTACGGTGTTTACAAAGTTTTCCTAAGATTTGACCTGGTGACCTAGTTATTGACCCCAGATGACGCATAACTATACTTGACCGTTATATCATTAAAACAAACGATTTGCCAAAGTTTGGTGAAGATCCAATAATAACTGTGAAATCTACAGTGTTAAAATGGTTTTTCATAAGATTTGACCTAGCGACCTAGTTTTTGACCCAAGATGACCAATGTTCGAACTCGTCCAAGATATTATGAAGACAAACATTCTGACAAGGTTTCATGATCATCCAATCAAAACAGTGACTTCTAGAGTGTTCACAAGGTTTTCCAGCAATTTGCCCTAGTGACCTAATTTTACTACAGAAATTACCCATTATCAAACTTGACCTACATATTATTAAAATAAACATTCTGACAAAGTTTCATGAAGATAAATTCAAAACAGTGATTTCTAAAGTGTTCACAAGGTTTTCCCTTATTTGGCCCTGGTGACCTAGTTTTTGACCCCAAGTGGCCCAATATCAAACTCATCCGAGATTTTGTTGATATTAACGTTCTGACTTAGTTTTGCACGACGCACACCGCACGACGCCGGACGCCGGACGGAGAGTGATCCTAATAGCTCACTTTGTCACTTTGTGACATGTGAGCTAAAAATCAGTTTGTTTACAATGTTTATAAATGAGCTGAATAAGGCCTTTGGCATAGCAATCATGAAGATTAAACGTTAAATGTATTTTAATAATAATTTTAAAGGTCAAATCTGTCGATTGAGATTTCACCATGATCGGTTTATTTACATAAAATTATGCTAATTCAATTTGTGCATTCTTCCGATTTTTATGATGATTTTCTACAAAGAAAACGGAATTTAAAATTCACGAATATTGCACCTTAGCTAAAAGATCGATTTGGTTCAGTGTCGCTTTATTTAAGCATATAACATATTTGTGGATTATCATGGCATATTTTTCTGACGAATCGACATATAAAAAGATGAGGAAAACGTGAAATCGTATTAACTCTGATCGATCAGACAATTTCATTGTATGATTTCTTTAACGTGTCAAAAGGTGTGAACAACAAATTAAGAAACCACAGTGGATCATTGTTTGCAGTAATGGGAACAATATTAGCCTATAACAATGAATACGGACTCGGTTAGATCATTCACCTTTTATTTGTCGCTTGATTTATAAATTGCATCATAATTTCACTTTAAAAATGTTCGTTTCATTTTTCGAAGTTGACATAGAATACAAATGATCAATATAAATTACCGGCACTCAATTTTAAAAATATCCTGTGCATATTTCTTTTCATGATTTCATTTTATCGATGGATAAATGTGCTTTGTAATATGACATGTGCTACTGTTTGTGAATTCATTTGTACTCATAGTTTCACTATGGGATCATCATGACTTTGATGAATTAATAATGGTACAAACTACTCATACATATGTTTTTACGTTAAACATACATATGTTTTTCGTAAAATGTATTTTTTTCGTAAATAAAATATAACACATAAATTTTGTTGTCATTATATCTATACGTGTACGCCATATATATGGGAGTAATCTCCTTTTATTTTCATACAATTGTCAGATTTCCCTTACCCTGGATTATCCGTCACCCCGGATAATCAGGGTTTTACTGTATACTGTAGAAAAAAACAAAGGGCCATATCTCAGTGAAAATCAATCCAAACAAAAAATGATTTAAGCATGCACAACTAGGCTTACTATTGATCACTTTTGTGAAGTTTCATTGAATTCCCGTCAGTAGGTAATGAGAAATAGTCCAGACAAAATTTGCCTATTGTATATACTGTATAAAAACAACAAAGGGCTGTAACTCAGTGAAAATTAATCCAAACGAAAAATGCTTTAAGCATGCACAACAAGGCTTAATACTGATTACTTCTGTGCAGTTTCATTGAAATCCTGAAAGTAGTTGCTAAGAAATTTTCCGGACAAATTGTGTCTACAGACGCACCGACCGACCGACCATCAAGCATGAATCCAATATCGCCCCCATATATTTTATATCTGGGGGTATAATAATCACCAATTCAATCCATTTGTTCTCGTGTTTAGGCGTCATCCTAGTTGGTGCAGACACAAGCCTTTCACTACTCCGTTTCTGAGGGGTACATGAATCTTAGTACCTAACATAGGTGTGGTCAGATCCTGATCTCCATTCATCTTGTATCACCAGGAAACCAGGGTTCCTTAATCTAAATTTGATGTATGTGTGATATATCTGAAATTGGATAAATAGTTTCTGTAATAATTTTCCTATGTAAGTCTTTATAAATCAAGTGACCCCCCAAGGCGGGACCAATTTTGACCCTAGGGCAATAATTTAAACAAACTTGGTAGAGGTCCACTAGACAATGCCACATACAAAATATTGAAGCTCTAGGGCCTGTAGTTTTAGACAAGAAGATTATTTTTAATTTTCCTATATAAGTCTGTATAAATCCTAATAACTAGCATGCGTGTCGATACAACTTTCAATTCGTCCATAAACATGTTTTTAGCCAGTCGTACAGTCATGTAGACGCTTGCCTAACTTCCGATAATTGAACTATGAGCACATTGAAAGCGTTTATCTGCAATTGTCACGATCAAAACAACAGACGAAATAAACTGGTTCCAATATTTACACTACGGTAGCGCTATGCACTGACCTGCGTTTTTCTGCTCAGGGCATAATGGGTATTTGCAGGAACTACATACAAAATGGAAGTTATAAACAATAACATAACGTGACGTCACATTGGAGCCAAGCGTACTTCAACATTGTGTTTCATTGAATAATTAGTGTTATTGACGAAAGCACAAGAATAGAAATTAATGGTATAATGTACTTATTTTACACAAATAGATAAATTTTGTTAATAATATACATTCAATATTGTTGTTTTTACATTTAAAATCCTTCCGCAGAACTATACTTTTAGCGAATGTATAACTATCTAAATGTGGATAGTAATTAGTTCTATGTATAGAGGGTAGACAAATGTAGTGATGTCACGCTATGTATAGAACAAACTAGTTCCCGGTTACTTGTGTGTACAAAGCCAACAGGTGTGGCCTAAAATTTCAATGACGCTGAATTGGAATCCGGGCAGAATTATGCCTGGGGGATCTCGCGAGACCTTGCGTTATCGATGCACACGGCGCACGTAATTTAAATAATAGAGACAGATAAGGCAACTGGATAGTTATTTCCTGATCTTGGCTGTTGTAACACTTAATTAAGTAGCATTTAAATACACACAGCGTACTTAAATGGATTTTGAAATAGAATACTGATTCTTAAAAAAATATATATTTAAGAAATATTTTTAAAATTGAGTAGAGTGCGCTACTCGATCACGGTCGGTATGGGAGAATTTTTTTCACTTAAGTAGATTTTTATCATTTTTATTATTATTCGCTGAACTGCCAAATAACATTAATCACCGTACACAATTGCAACTTTTTGAGGGTTACAACCTGATTTTATATTCTTATAAAATTCATACAAATATGCGATGCTAATGATAAATTTAAAAGTCGTGCCAATCTGATTCTGGACTACATGTTTTAAAATTAATTAATGCAAACAGTATATTATATCTATTATTAAACAATCAAAGGGGAATAATTAAAAAACCGCACAAGGCAGAGTTATGGTTCTTGTGCACTGCACTTTGGATCAATGCAAGAAACATGCACACCAAGTTTGAAGTCATTTGAACCTACTGTATGGTGACAATGTTATGTTCTGGACAAGAAATTCTCTAATAAAATCAATCAAATGGGAGTATTTCAAAAACCGCACAAGGTAGAGTTACGGTTCTTGTGTACTTTGGATCATTGCAAGAAACATGCACACCAAGTTTGAAGTCATTTGAACTTATCGTTAAAAAGTTATGTTCCGGACAAGCAGAAGGGGAAGCCAACACCACCGACAACTAAGTAATCCCTAATGTCGCCTAGTCAGGCGACAGAAAAAAGTTGCTGCTCGGTCATCTTGTATGCCATGTTTGTTTTGAAGACAAAGTTACGACATAAATTGTCCTATAGATGTGGCTGTACTAGGCATTTCATTATCTATATTCTATTTTCCTAAGAAAGTAAGATGATTATGGTTCATATGTTGTACATGTATGATAATATTTATTTTATCGAGTCTACAATTATTCACAGAGATCAGAGACTACACTGTAGCCTCAGGACAATTTTTGCAACATTTTGTGCAAACAAAAATACAAACTAACCTTTGACCTTTCAACTCAATGCAATTAATTCACTTGTAAACGTGTGACGTCCTGGGACTGTATGCATACTTGATCGCGAGTCGGAACAATTTTCGGAACCAATTATCGACAATATTATAAATTGGTACCCTGAGGCTTTTCCAAAGTGTTCAGCCAGTCCACGGAACTTTACGGTCCAACCTAATGACACCTGGCTAACGTTATTGCAAGGGAGATAATGTAGGAGTACCGATTACATACTTATCTCTATGTATCGTCGGAGGTCCTAACTGCGCCTTTTCATGTTTTTTATCGTAGTCTCGTGACATTTTACCGCACGCGCCAGTGATCGTGTGAATTTTTTTTCTATGACGTAATAGATAAACAAGGATGAATATTTGTGTTAAAATAAGATTCAAATATATAAATAATGCCAACTTCATTTCACTCAACTGTTTTTATGTGTTTTTTTCTTAGTACAAAATGGTTTCAACTTTTAAGCACAAATTGTTGGAGTAAAAATGTCTGGAACGCACCGTTTGCAATGTTTCCTGTTGCATCAATAAAAATCACGTGACCATAGTCGTATTTTAAGGCTGTGCCTATTCTTATTATTGCTTTTTTATACCTTGTAGATGTTAAGCTTAATAAGTGATTTGAATCCGTATTTTTATTCTCAATTGTCACCCGGAACATACAAAGATCAAGAAAATAGTTCAATGACGCACTCATTCAAGCATTTTCAAGGAAGACTTGGACATAGGTAAAACTATGAAAGGAGAGAAATACAACTTAAACATATGGGTTGTTCAAATTGGAGAAGTATGGAGAGGTGACACATGTTTTCAGTCCTCACTGTAAACAGGAGGAATAAACTATGTTTAATGCTACTTCATAACCGATAAAATAGTTTTATAAGTTGAACAATACATTGTTTTTTAAGTAAATTCGTTCAAAAACCTATTAACATGAACAACCTTGCCTAAGTTATTGTAAACTCATACATGACGCAGTTAAGGCAAAAAAATGGTGGCATTATATTTGACTCACAGTGTGTTTTATGTTACTAAATGTAGTAGAAACCATAGGCACTCGATTCCGTGATTTTTATCCGTTTACAGACGTTCTTTTGCAATTTCACTCATCAAACAACGCAAATCTGTCGAAAGTTGTTTGGTGGGTGAAATTGAAAAATAACGTCTGTAAACGTATAAAAATCACGAAATCGAGTGCCTATGGTAGAAACGTATTTATGGGGGATTTTTCTTGGTATTGAAGTAAACTGGTTATAATTAAGTGGTTAGTAAATAGTTTCTATTATGTGTAGTGTAATAATGTAGCAGTTCACAGCTAAAGCTTAGATTGACGCAGTGGCAGTTTGGGCACTCGAGGATATATACATTAAACATGTTTGATGAAAACAATTATACATATAGAGCATGGGCTGCCTGTACCCTAGGTCCCCCCTAGCGGGATTTTATGACCAATATATCATTGTAAAGCTTAATATATCCCCCATCGAATGTCACTTGTTTGACGAAATATAGGTGCTGATTAAGCCTACAGTATGCGATTGATTATCTCCCCTGATTTCGAAATTTCATTTTTTTAAATTTTTGTATACAAGAGATTATGGAGTCCAAAATGACCAAGTTCTCAACCCACATTGCTTAAGATTATTATATTTTATATTAATATACATATTTGAAAAGGAAAAGATAACTCTGAACTAAAAATAACAAGAATTATGTCCCTTTTAACTGTAAAAAAGAGTAAAAACTATTTTTTCAGTTATTCATGTATATAGGGCAACAATTTGCATAAAGCACTGGATATAATTATTTAGATAATATCTGAAACAAATGGGCCAAGATTGCCCTAGATCGCTTACCTGAGAACAAAGACAATTTAATTAATGACCAGGTAATATAGTGTTCATCTCATATAAGGGCCCATAACTGCATGTACCAATTCAATTTCGCCCATAATCAATCTCATCAAAGACCTTTATTAGGATTGGTGAAGACACCGGACATTCATCGACTCTAAAAGCTCACCTGATCAATCAGGAGAGCTAACAACAACAAAAAAAAAACAATTTCTTAACGCTGTTATTACTTTTGGTTACTTGAAATACATGTTATATGTAATGCATCCATCAATTATTTCAAATTACTGCACATAATTATGCTTTGTTATTTGTCGGTTGATTCTAGGCTACGATTCGTTTAAACATATTTATTCCTGTCTATGATACATTGTACATATAGGTGACTGTATATAAGTTTACATCAATTTTGGAAAGGATTGGAATGGAAGACTATCTCCTTGGATAGACTTCCAGTTAAATTTCAAGACCTATTCAACAATTTAACTATTGGTATGTATAAAATAGATTAAAGATTAAATCATACAGAGATAGGCATATGGGTCTTGTGATCAAAAGTAAAAAATAAATTAGAAAACAAAAAGAAAAAACTTAGACAGTAACACAATGGGAAAATAATATTACTGTATAAATCAAGAGAGAGAAAGGGTAAGTGTAGAAATGAAGAAGGGGGCTTCTCAAGCATTATAATGCATGGTACTTTTCATGTGAATCTATTGCTGTCACGCATAACGACTTGAACCAGATGTAAGATTAGTGTATTTTCTTAATCTGAGAGGGTTGTATAGGCTACGATTGAAAGAACACTATAGCTTGATTTCTTACCGTAAATAGATTTTGTCGTTTACAAAATATTAACAAAAGTAGGGTCAACAATGGACCTCCATACCTCACATTTGAAGTGATTTTTATTGAAATAATCAGTAGTTCAGGAAGTTAGAAAATTTCAAAATATCATGACAATATTCACTGTAATAGTTGATGCAGGATAATAAATGACCATCATGACAATATTCATAATAAATCTACTAAGGCAATATTCGTTCAATGATACTGGTGATCATGAAGCCATTTATCAGTGTGTCATTGACGGTCAAGCGATAGGCAACGATTTTTCACACGTCACAATGGCCAGTTACAAATATCATCAATTTTGTTTTCTTTCAGATCTGACAATTTTCAACATTGTTTCAGTTTCAAGTAGGTAGTTCGCATAACTAACAGTGAAATACAACACATTTACACGTAATTAGATTAAAACCAATATCACTGAGTGATCATTTTATTAAAATCCCACAATGTCAACATGTATTAATGCTAAATACGAAAATGAGAACTGCATGATTTAAGGTAGAGATGGCAAACAGCAAGGAAAATTGTAGTCTATCTGATGGTTATGCAGGGATTGGCTTAGAGGGAGACTAGGGTGAGATAGTCTCCCTGATATCTGGGACCATTATTCATGCGTGTATAATGGTCCCAGCTAACATTTTGCCCGTTATTATGGAAGCCCTAAAAACTTAGTTGGATTTCGGAGTTTTAAAAGGTCATTTCAGCTGTTCAAAGTAAAAGTTGTCGTTTATAAGAAAGGAAGTGGATAAACATTGCATGTACAATGTACGTATTTTTTTCAAAAGACAATGGCAAAAATCATGAAAACATGGCCTGAAACTTGATAAATAAACCACGTCCTGTTTCAATTCTTAAAGGATGAGATGAAAGCCTAAATCTTGTCATGGCTATGAGCAATTTTTTAACATTTACATTAACTAGATACATGCTGTTGTCAAAATTTGCAGTAAGCCTAAAAAACCCTGGAATAAGATGACGTTTGAACTAGATTATTCCATTCTTGCATGACAATGTCTTCAACTTTTTGTTTTAACAATAACAGAAATGGTTTAGCATTACATACACCCTGTGAGTACAACGCTTCAGAGAATACTAATTCATTTAATGTATCTTTAACATTATATGCCCAATTAGTGATGTACGGTTTCTTTTCAATATCTTTAAACATGATTTGGTATACATGTATTATGTTTATCTGTTTCCTTTCGCTTTTATTAGTAACTTTCAACAAAAAGTTTACATCTTGCATAATTCTTAGTGAGAAGATCTAATCGACCTAATTCTCCGTGTATAAAATACACACATTTTTGTGTGCTACTTTTTACTCATAATAAAGATTTTCAATACTAAGTGTGAAATATTTCAATTGCTAATCGAACAATTCTAAAGAGTGCCTTATTGTTATGTTATGAAATCTACACAGACATTTTCTTAATGTAAAGATAGATTTTTGAGTTTGGTCAGCTAAAGTTTTATGCGTTTCTACAAAGGACACTCCAGATGAAAAAAACTGTTCCAAGATACATAAATTTGTTAACGATTTCCTATTCACAACTTTATATATATATATTAATTATCTATGTTAACAGTAAATTACCAACGGTCACAGTATTCATCCAATATGTTAAGATTACTTTGTAGTTCCGATGAGTTAGTAAATACCACGATGACCTCGTCTTACATTAATAAAACATGTAAATCAATGCCTTTTGCTCCGTTTAAAAGTTGGTCATCCAGATCATTAAGGTACATGGAAAATAGAAAAGGCGACAAGCTTCCCCCCAGTCTTAGTCCAAGATGACCATAGAATAATTCGCCGATCTCATTATTAAATTTTGCTCTGGTTGTAATTTGATAATACATCCATGGACTTAATGGCCTTATATAACCTTCCTCTTTGCCCTGAATTATAAAGCGTATATCATATATTTCGGCAAACCAAATAATCGAAAGCTTTAGAACAATCGCTATAAGTGCATTATTAATAATTAAATCTAATTAATCTATGCAGTACAAATATGTGGCCAATCGTAGCCATTCCGACCCTAAAACCTGCTTGTGATTCCATGAGAGTATAAGATAGTGCTATTCAGAATGAGACATTAACATGCAAGTGTTTGCTTCTGCGCATATCTATGTCGTTGACTATAAGTCTTAATTACACAAAAATGTAATATAAGATTGTTGATAAAGAACTTATAACATTCTGACAAATGTAGTAACTGTTCAGTTTATCATGATCCTTTCGATATATCCGCTGTGTCTTGGTGATATATATAATGTCCCATTTTCGGGGGGGGGGGGGGGGGGGGTTATAAAGCAGACACAGTAGTATTTTGCTTTCAAACAAACCATTTTGTACATAAAGTATGTTGTTGTAATAAGTATGTGCAAATTTACTTTGTCATTTGTCATAAAACCATTTATTTATCAAACAATGGTGTTTTTATATTTGGGGGTCAATTTACCCCACCCACTTTCTAGCTATACTAAAGTAATACCATGAGTGTATTGAATAGCAAATGAATAGATAAACAATCTCCGAATATTCATTAGTCATTTAAAACCTTTTCAAATAAGAATGAAAGAACAAATGATACTCATTTGCCATATAAGGTCATATTTTAACAATTTAAGCCCATTTTTTAGATTCTCATTAATATTCACGAATATGCAAATGAGCAAATCAATAACAAACTATGCCTGGGATACAATAATTATATTGATCATATTTTAAAACTATTTTGTATGTTTTATAACTGAAATAAACGACATTTTTATGTATTTATTACGACAAAGCTAAATCTTAGAAATATTGCTGGTTGCCATGGAAATAGCCCGGTCGTTTGCTTATCCAGCATCCCTTAATCGTCCAACAACCGGAATTTGTTAAAATATACCCTAAGCTTCAAAAATATATAGGTGTACAAAAATCCCGCTAGGGGGGGAGGGTTTCGATTATGGGCCCTTGGCCTAATACCCTTACCATGCTACTGAGAGCGCAAGATCGACTGGCCGATGGAGACCAGTCCTCCTGACACAGCTCTTCCAACTAAAAAATGCTTTCTTTGTTAAGCCGGTACTTGGCGATAACTTCTTCATTATTTAAATCATCTACATGTTCTAGTCCAGGCTTAAATTTTATCTGCTATCGTCAGCGTCTTTGATTCAATAGGACTAGAGCGTACTATTCCATAATCCGAACAAAGTTGCTATCGATAATCGAATTGAAATGAATTTTCACTATCGATTGCAATATCGATTGTTTAATATACTTTCAAATACATGAATTTGTATGACAGTGTATGGATATCATCAGATAATTCGTTCGGATCGTTGATATACAATTGAAATCGTTCATGAATGCGTATTAGTAGATAATCAACGACACTTGATCTGTTAATCGAAAATAGGTACTTTTTCCAGTATTGGCATCCTTATGGATCCTCCCATTACATGTGATATACGAAGCTGTTTGACAGAATTCTATTAAGCGCCTACCTTGACTGTCAATTATCTTATCTGTAGATATACATGTAGGGATTTGAACATTATATGGTAGTTCATTCTCAGGATCAATATAATTATCATATGATAACATTTCTTGTTGTTTTGATATTCTACTGTTTAGGTCTCCAAAAACAAAACATTTCCCTAACAATTGATATTTTTCTAAGCCAGGTTCAATTTCATAAAAAAAACACACAAAATTATCAGTGTCAATTACCGTGGAACAATTTCGGGTGTTATATAGGTACAACATAAATAAACGTCATCAAAGGAAAATAATTCTTCATCTAATTTAATCCAGAGTATTCCACTTTGAATAGTCTCAACAATGTGCCATAATAAGTTAATCAAAAACATTTTTGTAGTATAACATTATACCGCCGCTAAAACGGCCTTTTGTTGTATTGACTGACTTATTTCCATATACAAGTAGGTGAAAGCTTATATTCATTAATAATTAATATCTAAGTTTAAATAGTTTTATTTGATAACCATGTCTCTTGTAGAAATATTATATCATATTCATTAAGCACATTTATGACATCAAAGCCACTATTTTCCCGTGCTAAATCCGTGAATATTCCACGATAACAGTCATGACTCCCCTAACTTCTACGCTCCTGAATGTATGTTTGCAATTTCCCTGTAATTTATCTCTGGTATGGTTTATGGCACAGGTAACTGTATCATGAATAGATAATAAAAATTTAAAAAAAAAAAATTTAAAAAAAATATTTAGTAATATATTAACAAGGTATATTTCAACGAAAATCCTCTGGACGATCACTGAGGTGACTTTTGTTTTTCAATTTCATCAAGGATTCCGGTGAATTCATGCAAATGAATATACTTTTTACGGCCGTAATTGAACAAAAACATATTCCTGCATTGAAAGCTTTATTTATTTACATTATTTTACCTTCATAACATGTAATTCAACGTTTAAATTCCGATTTTATCTAAATATCAACGTAAAAACTTCATTCTGTCGATGACTCTAGAGAAATCCCAGTGTATTTTGTAACGTTCGTTTTCATTGGCCGGGAACCAAATACGTCATTTCACCTGGGAAAACCCCTTTGAAATCGGCCAATGAAAATCGTTGTCACAAACTGGATAGCACGCGCGTCTTATGAACCAAAATGGAGTCTATCGGGGATAAAAATTAAAGCCGAAAGTTTGTTTATTGCTTAAACATTCACATGTAACGAATTTACAAATTGTCATGGGGGTAAATGTGTTCCAACATTTGTGTTTTCTAAGTGTAGCTGTTCATTATGTTTGTACACAACGGTTAAGACTAAATATCGTCTATTTTATGTAAATTTAGTGGATGTCAAAATCACCTCAGTGATCGTCCCGAAGCATTGATTTACATTTTGTGGCATAACTCGTAAACTAGGCGACGGATTTCTCTGGGATTTTGCATGAATGTTGTTTTAACGATATGTTTTATGAATATAATCGATCACTGGAAATATCTTTAGCCAAAAATTTTTTTTGATGCTTTAAAAATCTTGGGATTTTTGTTGTAATATACCTTGTTAATATATTACTAAATATTTTTTTTTAATTTTTTTTTTTTTAATTTTTATTATCTATTCATGATACAGTTACCTGTGGTTTATGGTTCAGTAATTAGTAACAGTTCATTTCCTACTATTTTTGTTCCGTGGCCATACTTTTCTTGGGCGGCGTTCTCCAAAAGAATTTTCTGTGCATCTCTATACATTTGAGGTGATTGTATACCTATCCATTGTTTCAGCTCTTTGAGTTTATTTTTTATTTCCTCATCATACGATTTGTAAGAACAATGCTGGGTGCTTATATATAAACAATATTTAGTACAAATTGCAAATAATAAAAAATATTAAAATTATCAAATACATGTACTTTCAAATCCACGTCTCTGCGTTAGTCTTTTCCAAGAGGGATACACGATATTGTAAACTAGTGCTGTAGGAGAAATAGATTTATAAACTTGACTCACGGGAGAAACGTGCTGCTATAAGGATTGTCATTGGCGGGTAACTTGTTAGATTTCGTGCATCAAAGGTGACTTACAAAAAGTGGTTTTATTTAAACTAATTTACGGTAACTCGATCATTTAAATACACGATCCACTGTCTTTTTGGTATTCACTTAGTAATTTCGATATTTTAGTGGAATTTAGGTTCGGTTTAAACTTTATTTCAATTCAATAGTCACATTTAAACAACACAGGAAGAAATGTTCATGGACGTAATAATAGCGTTTCATTATTATGTGCTTGATTGAAACGTGCTCGCAAATCATACCTAACACCTGGAACTACCATAATGATTATTCTACTTCAATGGTCTAATTCAATTGTTTCATAATTAATTTGTCAATAATTTTTTATGGTTTTATAAACAACTTCTATTTTCCCAATTAGTATCACAGGTGATTAGTATCAGCTACGGAGTAAAACGGAATTACTCGATGTTTAACGGATCATTGTAATTGTGCTGCTCGCGAGCAGGATAACTTTAATATTCACTCAAACCTTATTATTTCCTTATTTGGAATGATACAACGAATGTAGTTGATTAGAAAGTGGTACATGCTTTATATTGTGTAACAATACATGGATTAAGTTTTGTGTAAATGAATACGGTGGGTGTTTGTGTCCAGTATATCACAAAGAAATGACTACATGTATATTGTAAATAATGACCGTAGGGCGGGCATGATTTTTTATTCGAGTAAATTCTATTAGATCGCGTGTAATTTCAGGTGATTACACACATACCTGTCATCAGACGATAGATATCACCCATACGAAGAACATCATGTGTTCGGATGTGTTAGACAATCACTGCAATTTGGCATCGACATTTGTATGGTATACTTAAATTTTATTACAATCGTTTTATATATGTTGATAAGATGAAAAGTTCATGAAAATGTGAATTTATTTTTTGTTTTGTCAACACACTCGTGCATTTTACGAATAATCTAAGTTAATTCGTAAAAGCACAAATTTGTGACATAATGGCCGCCGGACATTTTTGCTATGCATTCTAAAAAGCATAGGCGCTTGGTTTCACGTTTTTTCTGAATTGTGAAAGATCGACAGAAACGGACAAAAACGTGAAACCAAGCGCCTATGCTAAAAAGTGGCATTGTTCAGTAATTACTGAAAGTACATAACTGAAATGAGTTTTTATCAATAGCTAATGATTAATTGAACATTTCTGCATCAGTAAAATAATATTTGATTATTAACAAGTATCTATCTCACTCGAACTTATGTATTTTATTCGATGACGTCATTTTAATGGAATATATTTCGTTTTAGGGAGGTTGATTGTGGACCTTCACATGCCACGTGGTCACTCAAAAGACTGAACATTTGGATGATACATGAGGTATGCATTACATTTTGTCTCTATATATGTAAATCAACATATCTTTTGTCTCTAATGTATTGTACGGAAGAAATTGATTCCTATACATGTATAGACTGTATATAAATAAAGCACACAGCAACTTTTTCTTCGTTTGAGCAAAAGTATATAGCTAAAGACATGTTCGATTATATTTCTATAAATATCTACACATAGGCTCCCTATTTTGTTAGAGCATTTTATTCTATATTTTGCTTTCGAACTTTGGAAACTAAAACAACTGATGTCCCCTCTTTGGAGGTTAGGGGAGGCCCTTGTTGCCACAGTTTCGACGCCTATGCATATTTAAGCAAATGATAAGATATTTTTCTAAAAATAACAAAATGGCTCACTCAAGGTCATATAATTTGCAGAAAGTTATTTTCTGAAAATATTTAGTCATGGCCTTTCTATTTTCTTCCACAATAACATGTAAAACCTTTCTTTGTACATAAAACGTGTTCAAATGCGATTTTGCGTATAATTCCTAAGCATAATGTAACAATGACTTAATCTTGTTTGTATGTATTAGTTATCGTTCATATTTTGAATTGTATGGGATATGTCACAAGCGACGCGAAGCGGAGTGCAGTGATATGTAGCATAAAATTCAAAATATGAACGATAACTGATTTACAGTTTGTCTTAATATCGGTTCATACACACAAATAATATTTTCTCCATATCAGGTTCTAGGCACATTTTGTGCGATATATTTTCAAATTTAAAATGAAATGCGGACATTTCATTGGACGAGAAATTAGGACAAGCTGTAATTAGAAAAACAGAATTTTCTTATTCATTAATTATCAACAAATTTAGCACGTAGGTAAAGAATTCCTCGAAAATAAAACATACAAAACATCCCAACTGACCCAAAGTACTACTTCACCAAAATTTACAATTCAAAACCCACACAAAGGACTACTGGTATACAACATGGAGGAACTCCTGAGGTTACCGGCTTTTGAACGGTCTGTAGCAAAGCTACATGGGGGTAAAAAATTATGATCAATGGACCAAAACCTCAGACATGTTATAATGTTATTATTTCTAGATGTGAATAAAACGAAACTTCCTAGGTACCCTAAAATGCTACTTCGCTCAATCCCCCAACCGAAAACCCACGCATAGAACCATACATTCGTAAGGTACTTCCATTACATGAAGAAATCAACAAATTAATCGAATATCATAAAGATTGCCTTCCAACAGCCATAAGTTCAAATCAAACAATAACATATCTGCATATTCCATATATGTTTAAATAATTTTTTTAAGTGGAAAATCGCTTGATAAAAATGATATCATAGAAAAAGTAAAATAAAACAAAATTGAGCAAAACCTATGAAAGAAATTTTAAAGAAAGATATTCGAGCAAGGAAGGATTATATTTATAAAAAAACATTCCAACTTCAGATGAATGTATCTACTGTTTCTTCAATGACATGTGTTCTATGTATAATATCCTTTTACTTTAGTATCAATAAACAATACAATTTTAGAATTTATATACGTATTCAACTCATTAACACAAAGCAATTTTCACACGGTGAATGCACAACAGCAGATGTCCAGTAGAAATGAAACAAATGATCATTAGTGTTAGCCCTACACTTTAACCCAATCAGATGTCTCCAATTTTCAAATTATCTCGTTTCTAATTCATAAAGACAGTTATTTTTATGCTGAATTTTCGTCATGATCAAGTTATGTAATTGACTCGTTAAATAGCAGTGGATGAGCCAACAGTTTAATTAGAAAAATCGTTCGAAATAAAGTAACCACTTTCGCTTCGCTACGCTCCGCTTGCTTATGTTACGTAATGTCGAAGACTTTTCTTACCAAACTGTAACTTATACAAACACAGTATAAAATCTACCGCTATCTATGTCCAAGATATTTTGCAAGGAATCGGATCTGCGGATAATCTGCACATAATGTCAAAGATAAACACACAAATATGGTAAAACTGTTTACATGTTCTAGGCAACTGCCATGTGTTTTAGTGCCAATTCAACAAACATTTGATCTTCTTCATCCAAAAACTCTAATTGCCGTTCTCGCTCCGACTCGAAGACAACGCAAGTAAAACCACGCAATTGTTCGGGTGCATTGCTGATTTCTTGGAGTTTAACCACCAGAAGGTTCTCAAAATCACGTTCACTTAAATCTTCCATGATAAGATCAACATTTGTATCAAAATTGTTGACGGTCAGATTCTCCATTGCTCCTTCAAGGCTAGTTCTATCATCAATACCTGGTTCATTTCCACCGAGCAGTGCTATATAATATCTTATTGTTAAACTATCAGCGTTGCTCTTGATTTTTTGTGCAGGAGCAAATGCTTTTATTTCAACACCAACTTCTAAGAATACCCTTAAAAGAGTATCGGCCGCAGGCTTAATTGCATCATTTTGGTAAATCAGAATCACTTCAGTTCCATGCAAGTTTGCTATGTCTTCATTCAATATCTCAGCTGACCTTTCTTCATTACGCACCTGTAACTTGTTTCTTCGAAACTCTAGTGCATTAACGATACGATGACGACAAAGAAATGCTTCGCCAGATGTGTATGCTTTCAAACCACTTTTTATGTAAACATTGGCGTACATGTCCTCGTCAAACACATCAAAGCCGTTTGGAAGGCATGTAATCAGCTCCATAACTACAATAGCGTCATCGTACTTCTCTGAGGAGATCAACTGGTTTAGCAAATCACGGACTCTTCTATCGTTTGTTTCCAATTGACCATCGATGCTTGACAATTCTTGGAGGATATCTAGACTCGACTGTGAATTAAGTCTTTCGTATAAATACAACACTTCTTTGACTTCTCTTGACGTTCTTGGGTAGTATTTCATAAGTTGTCGCAGTGTAGGAGTTTTCGCCCATAAGCTTTCTAATGACGGTACCATTCTAACAAGTCTACAAGACATTTCCACCGACCTTTTGAAAAACGATTGCATTTCGTTCTCAAACGCCACCATGTTTTCCGGAAGGACTTTACCAGCAAATTTAATGTCGAGCATACAGAATCCTGACTGTTCATATGCATTGGCAAGTTGTAGTAAATTACGTGGACCTGCTTTGAACTTCCTTATGTATTCAAATTGTTCAAGAGCATTTTCGTGTTCGCTGATTTGGCGGTAGGTCAGCCCAAATTCATAGTAATTAATCATGCATTTGGGATCAAGTTCAATGGCTTTGGAATGATTAATGATAATTTGAATCATTTGCGGGTAATCTTTATACTTATCTAATGACACACTTGGCTTTTTGGGGCACTTCATCAACTTGACGATTTGATCATTTAGTCCAGTTTTACGACATCGTTGTTTCCCGAATTCGATGTTTTCTAAATTTCGTTTTTGAGCTAATGCCAATCTCCGAAAGCCTTTGCACGTTTCCCTTAATTCAACTGATCGCTCTAGACAACTGATGGAAGCTTGGGTCATTTCATTATAATATCTTATATATTGTGCTATCATGTTTAAAGTGTACACATCATTATAACCAAGCCTATACGCTTCTTCAATCGCCTGCAATGGCTCTCGGCGCAGCTGGATGAACTTCTCTTTTCCAGAAAACATCTTGCAAATCTGACCATAACGGATTCTACATATGTTTGCGTAGCATTTTGCTTTGTAAATTTTCACGGTCTCATCTGCAGAACGGATTTCAGTAACATCTCTGAGTAACTTCAATCGTTTTTCTACCAACATGGTATCTGGTTCGGAAAGTGTTCTAAAATACTTCCGTTTTCTATGCAATAAGAGATTAAGACCAAACGACCACATGCAGAAGTATTTATCTGGTAAATTACTTCGGTTGATTTCTTCTAAGAGTTCCTCGTACTCTTTAACAGCAATGTCGTATGTCTTTAGTCCAAATCTCGAGTAAGCAAACGCTATTTCGCCTCGTGCAATCAAACGTTCGATGTGTCCAGTTTCCTCTATTTTTTGGCAAACTTGTTCGCCTTCTGTATATTTGCCATCTTTGTATAAGAACCAAGCTTTGTTTGAAAGAGCAATTACATTGTTAGGATATTCATGCAGAACTTTGTCGTTCAACTCGTATGCCTTTTCCTTTTCACCGGTGATGAAAAATGCATAAGAAACAACATTCAGGGTTCTACTTTCCTTCAAGTTAATCTCTCCTTTACCTTCGTCTTGCAATGCATCAACTGATATATGATCTCGTTCGATACCGGCACGCTTTAAGTAGTCGAACAAAGAAGGGTACTTTTTCAACAACTGTTCTATATGAGCCACGTCTGTCATTGTACTAGATACAAGGGAGAGACCAGTGTAAAAACGTCTATCTGAAATTAAAACCGGATTGAGTGTATAATGAGCAGCATAAAAATATCCATAAATGCCGTTGTGGAATGTCGTTTTACGCATTCAATGAGTTTCTAAGCGTGCAGTCGTGTAGAACACAGTTACTTACGTACGTGCACCTTTCCCGTTAATACATGTTTAAACATACATTTTCCGCCATTTAACGTAACGTCAAATGTTACATGCTGTCACGTCCATTGTTTATAGTCGTGAAAATCGCTATTTTAGCCGATGCTCAGGTAAATTATGACCAGTGAAACTAAGCTGCCGCGAACGCCTTAAAGGCATTACAATCGTAATAAACACATATCAAACTGTATTTTCATTTTAGTTTTATCGGGTACACTATATGACTGAATCAATTGCAAAATTGTAAAGACTTTTACCTCTTACTTTTTGAGATTTTTATATGTTTGGTAAAAACAAATCATGAAAAATGCGAAATTATGTAGAATCTAAAATTATGTTGTGTGTTCACATTTGAAATAAAACAAATATATTAAATGATGCGGAAGACATAATTTTATGATAGAATAAAGATAACATTTACATTGAAGGATACATCTCTTTAAAAAAATAATGTTTTAGAGTCAGTAGCCAGGAAAACGCACTTTTTATGTTTTCACTGACATTGCTTCTACAATTTTTTTTACAAAGGTTTGCCATTAACTTTGACAATTTCACTTTTATCTATACAGTATACACATGTCCCAACATATGGAAAAATCTAGGGAGTTTACCGTCTAGATTTTGAAATTTAAAAATTGACATATATCATTTTCGTGTTATGAAAGTCCCATACATGTATTGGCATTTTGTCCCTAATTAATTTTTAAATAATGTTATGTTTGTACTTAAATGGATTTTTGTTTAAGATACTTTGACTTGATGCCCAAGAGCAACATGTCGAGCCCGCTGTTAAGAAAGCTTGTTACCTTGGCCTTTGAACTGCAAGTATGGGTGTTCAACATGATACATCAAACTCATTAAAGTTAACTTTTATACCAATTTATTTCAAAATCATTGAATGCAAACAGAAGGTACAGCCCAGACAAGGACAATATATTTAACCGAATGTGCAATCTTGCTCTTTGATCTATGGAGCTGGTTGTTGCCAAGGCCACGTCGTCTCATTGTATAATGCCAAGTTATTTTTATTTATGTCAAATGCACAAGGGAGATACAGCCCGGACAAGGTCTATAATACTCTCTTGAAATTTGATATCTAAGTGTGACCTTGAACTTTAGCCTACGGACCTTGGTCTTGCGCATGATACATCATCTCATGATGGTAAATATTTGTGTCGAGTAATTCCAAAATACATCAAGAAATGACAAAATTATGCAGTGGACACAAAATATAGACCCCATCTTTTACCTTCTACATAAAGTGTGACCTTGGCCTAGGATCTATTGGCCTTGGTCTAAAGTGTGACACACTGTCTCATAGTGTTTAATAATGAAGTTATTTTCAAATATGTCAATGCATAAGGGAGATACAGCTCGGACAAAGTCTATGATACTACTTTTTTACGTTTGACCTCTATGCGTGACATTGACATTTGAGCTACAGACCTGGTTATTGTGTACTGCACACCGTCTCATGGTGTTTAACAATTATGCCATGTTATATTAAAAATTGACAATGCATCAGGGAGATTCAGCCCGAACAAAGTCTATAATAATCATTCCTGACGTTTGACCTCTAAGTGTGACATTGACCTTTGAGCTACAGACCTGTTTATTGTGCACTGCACACCGTCTTATGGTGTTTAGCAATAATGCCAAGTTATTTTTAAACAAGAGGGCCATGATGGCCCTATAAATGCTCACCAGGAGAAAAGGTCATTTGGAGATAAACATTGTTGAAGTTTTCTATACGAGTCTAAGTAAGATCAAGTGACCGATATGGGCCGTTTTTTATCCCATGGCCATTATATGAACAGATTTAAAAGAGGTCCATTAGACAAAGCTAGATACCAAATATCTTAGCTCTAGGCCTTGTTGTTTCGGAGAAGATTTTTTAAAATTTTCCTATATAAAATAGAATAAACCCCAGGGCAGGGCTAATTTTGACCCCGGGGCCATAATTTGAACAAACTTGGTAGAGGTCCACTAGGCAATGCCACATACAAAATATCTAAGCTCTAGGCCTTGCGGTTTCGGAGAAGAAGATTTTTTTAATTTTCCTATATAAAACAGAATAAACCCCAGGGCAAGGCCAATTTTGACCCCAGGGCAATAATTTTAACAAACTTGGTAGAGGTCCACTAGACAATGCTACATACCAAATATCTTAGCTCTAGGCCTAGTGGTTTCGGAGAAGAAGATTTTTTTAATTTTCCTATATAAAATAGAATAAACCCCAGGGCAAGGCCAATTTTGACCCTAGGGCAATAACTTTAACAAACTTGGTAGAGGTCCACTAGACAATGCTACATACCAAATATCTTAGCTCTAGGCCTGGTGGTTTCGGAGATTTTTTAAATTTTCCTATATAAAATAGAATAAACCCCAGGGCAAGGCCAATTTTGACCCTAGGGCAATAATTTAAAAAAAAACTTGGTAGAGGTCCACTAGACAATGCTACATACCAAATATCTTAGCTCTAGGCCCTGTGGTTTCGGAGAAGAAGATTTTTTTAATTTTCCTATATAAAATAGAATAAACCCCAGGGCACGGCTAATTTTGACTCCGGGGCCATAATTTGTACAAACTTGGTAGAGGTCCACTAGACAATGCCACATACAAAATATCTAAGCTCTAGGCCTTGCGGTTTCGGAGGAGATTTTTTAAATTTTCCTATATAAGTCTATATAAATCAAGTGACCCCCGGGGCGTGGCCAATTTTTACCCTAGGGCAATAATTTTAACAAACTTGGTAGAGGTCCACTGGACAATGCTATATGCCAAATATCTTAGCTCTAGGCCTTGTGGTTTCGGAGAAGAAGATTTTTTTAATTTTCCTATATAAAATAGAATAAACCCCAGGGCAGGGCCAATTTTGACCCTAGGGCAATAATTTGAACAAACTTGGTAGAGGTCCACTAGACAATGCCACATACAAAATATCTAAGCTCTAGGCCTTGCGGTTTCGGAGAAGAAGATTTTTTAAATTTTCCTATATAAGTCTATATAAATCAAGTGACCCCCGGCCCGGGGCAAATTTTGACCCTAGGGCAATTATTTGAACAAACTTGGTAGAGGTCCACTAGACTATGCTACACACCAAATATCAAAGCTCTAGGCATTGTAGTTTTTGACAAGAAGATTTTTTAAATTTCCTATATAAGTCTATGTAAAATCAAGTTACCCCCGGGGCGGAGCCAATTTTGACACCAGGGGAATAATTTTAACAAACTTTGTAGAGTTCCATTAGACAATGCTACATACCAAATATCTCAGCTCTAGGCCCTGTGGTTTCAGACAAGAAGATTTTTTAATTTTTTTCTATTTGTTTCCATAGCAACCAGAATTTTTAATGAAATTTAATTTTTTGAACAACTTTGAAAGGGGACCACCCAAGGATCATTCCAGCAAAGTTTGTTTACAATCGGCATAGCGGTGTAGGAGGAGATGTTGTTTTAAGTAAACATGGACGCCACGTAATCGTAACGACGCACGACGCACGATGGACGCAGGGTGATCACAAAAGCTCACCCTGAGCACATTCGTGCTCTGGTGAGCTAAAAATGTCAATGGATAAAGGAGATACAGCCCGAACAAGGAAAATTTGGACGTACTAACTAACATACAGACACGCAACAGCCATTATGGCGACTATGTCGAGCTCACTGCAAGCGGGTCGACAAAAACAAGAGGGCCAAGATGGCCCTTTATCGCTCACCTGAGAACAAAGTCAAAATAATTAATGAACAGATAATATAGCTTCCAACTCGTATAAGCCATTTATATGTAGATTTTGAGATCAAAACTAACAATGAAGGTATAAAACTGTTAAACAAGCTAAAACATAGCAAATTTTCTAATCCAAGGGCCCATAACTCTTGAAGTTCTGGTCCGATTCCACCCATAACTGAACTTGTTCAATACCGTAAGGTCATAAACATTCATTGTAAATATGATTAGGATCGGTGAATAAATGAAGGCGCTAGAGTGTAAACAAGCTAAAATATAGCAAATTTTCAAAGTCAAGGGCCCATAACTCATGATGTTTTGGTCCGATTCCGCCCATAATCGAACTTCTCTAAGATCTTTTGGTTATACACATTCACTGAAAATATTATTAGGATTGGTAAATAAATGAAGGCGCTAGAGTGTAAACAAGCTAAATTTTGTAACTCAAGGGCCCATAACTCTAGAAGTTATTGTCCGATTTAGCCCATAATCGAACTTAGCCGAGACATTGTAGCCATATACATTGTGAGCAAGTTTAATCATGATTCGTTAAGAGCTGCAGATGCTAGAGTGTAAACAAACTAATTGTGGACGGACGACGGACGCCGGACATTCAACGATCCTAAAAGCTCACCTGATGAATCAGAGGTGAGCTAAAAAAAACAATGAAAAAAGGAAGAAGAAAACAATGTACACACAGCGGGATTTGAACCCACGTCTGCTTTGATAGCTCCGACTTAGGTAGGGAATTTCTATACAAATTATCCCCCTTGACTATACTCTTCAGAAGGAGGTAGCCATTAGGGGGTTTCTACCTTAACGTAATCTATGTTTCGTATCAAAACCATTGTATACATCTTATCCACACTTTCCAAGCTATCAAATCATAAACATTTTTCATAAATGATATTTGAAGCATTTAAAACATAAAAATACATAATAATGCAGTAAAACCTATGTTAGCGGCCATTTCCGAATAATGGCCGCTCTGTTAGAGGTCATTCTTTTAAAAACGTCATTCATTATTTTGAACAAAATTACCATAGAATAAAGGCCACCTTTCAATTATGTCAATTCCTAAGGTTGCATTTGTTCACATGTTTGACTATTTTTGCATTGTGTATACATATGTAGTAAATGCTTAAGCAATGCATCATTGTTACATTTCTGTTATTTTGAACGTAACAATTATTCAGAACTTTTTCGTATTAAAATTACAAAATCGATGACAAATGTGTGTTCATTCAATCAGAAATGATAATTTTAATCTCTTTGATGCGTCGATTGCAATAGAAATAAGTCAAACAAATACATTAATAAATATTATTAGTCTGTTCGGGTGTATTATCTATATTCCGTAATAACAAATATATACACAAGAAAATTCATAAACATACAATGAACATAGTTTTACGTCTGTAAAATGTAAAAATGATGTGTCTACAGGTTTATGTAGCAATCGAAATTAAGGCATTCGACTTGACACCGGTATTCATGTGTCAGAGTTCTTAGTGTTCACTACATTATATCAAATGCTTATAAGTTATTATAGTGTATATATTTGGCTTCATACATATAATCAATGATGACACCTGTTTGTAATTGACATGCACCATATAATATGGTATGTATTCATTAGTAAAGTACATCAATCCTGTATCTATATTCCGTAACGGAAATGGTAAGATTTTTTCAAGAGTGGTGTGCGATAAACTTTTGGGATTGGTCTCAAATATATTGACCTTTGAAACTATTGTATATCATTCAACCTAAAGGAAAATTGATTTTTCATTTGTTTTTGTATTCTATAATGTGTTCTTTATGGTGGAATGGCAGCTCTATTGCTTCATTAAATATAAATGAACAACTCGCTAAAGAAAAACATCAAACTGATCAATATTATTCATACTTATTACATAAATTCAAAGAAGAACGTGGCTTCTTATCTTTCAAATATTGAACACGAACTATTGTCATTTTCTTAAAATCACTGTACACTCTTATAGCCTATAGGCCATGCAAATCTTTAGAAAATATGACATAATTATATTATCATTGAGTTATTTCCCTTTCACCAGCCACTTCCTGACTAGCAATATGTATATGACTGTGTTTATCTGTGTAAATGTAATGACATATTGATCAGAGAAATTTCAATAAAGTTGCAATAGAAAAGCCCATGTGAAAATTAAATTCATATTTAACAAACTTCTATCCAAACAATTAACATCAAAACGAACCTCTGTCTTTTAATTGAATGACTTAGCCAAGAAAGTTGTACATGAAACAATAAGTCACACCCACCCATAAATGTCAAATAATGTACAAAACTATATATTTTCTGAAAGTGCTACTCCTGACAATCAAAACAATGTATATAGTCCACATAAATAGTTATCTAAAAATAAATGGCGAAAAAGAAGTTACTAAAATATATCTCTGGAAAACATAACATTTTTATTTTAAAGGGTTTTCTGACCCATACATTATTTCACACAATAAATACACAGGTTACCCAAACAAGTGTTCTTCCTGTTTGTCATGCACAAGTATAAGCATATCTCACGTTTCAAAGGTGTTACTGTGTCCTTTTTACTGCTCTATGATGTCCAGGGCCCTACGAAACTGGTCTGAAATATTTATAATAGGCAATTACAGTGATTTGTTTTGGTATTCCATCTAGTTAATGCAGTTACATTATTGCACATATTTTATGGCATATTGAACCATAAATATACCATAATTACAACAGAAAATTTAAAATCAGATGTTAGATTACCCCACCCACCAATATTACAGTGGAAAAAATCATCATTTCTATGAATTATACTTTTTATCCATGTTTTTAATGAACATATTAATATTAAAATATGAGTATACCTGAGTGATTTTAAAGTATTATATATGTAATTCCACTGTTCTTTCAGCTAGCTAAAAGTATACTGCAGGTCCTACCGAAGTTGCCTGAAAATATTCATAAAAGTCCAATAGTGATTTGCTTTGATATTTCTTCTAGATTTGCCCTTCATTTGAAGTATCTGCATCATTAATCATATTTTAAAGCATTTTGCAGCACATATATTTATAAATTTATACAGAAAACTTGAAATAAGATTTGTGATTACCCACCAATGTGTGATTACCCACCCACCAATAATTATTACAGTAGAAAATATTTCTTCTTAGTAATTAATCAATACATTGTATTCACAAGTTTATTAGATAAGAATATACTTGTGATTTAAAAGTCATTCCACTGACAATGTTCTTCAGCAAGCAGTACTCTTTGATCACACATCAAGTTTCGAGTTTCAAATTTTATTGCATTAGACAGGCCTCCGGCCCATACACAATCAAACATACACGCATTTTGTATGCATTTTGATCAAACAAACGCACATTTGCATGTATAACAAACATATAGATCAGTCAATTATATAAACATCAACGCACAGTATCAACAAATCAAACCAACAAATTAAACATAGACTTACACATCAAACATACGGACCACTCACACATAGACAGCAATATGAACCAAACAAACATAGCATATCTATTAGACATTTGGTATTAGCATATAAACATTTATGCATAAACATATATAGCAAAAATATTAATAATTCATGCATGGACATAAATTCCAAACATATGAACCAAGCATGCATATCAATCCATCAGAACATAGACATAAGTTGCAGCATATGAACAAATTATACATAGACAAATCTTGCAACAATGACATATTGCAAATATATGAATCAATTAAACATAGACATAGCTATATATAGCATCTAATTAATCAAACATATAGACATATTTTTACATATGAACATACATATAGCAAAACATAAAGATTTAAGCACAAAGACACTAGATTTAACAATCTTACATATGAAGCATGAACCCTACTTCTTTAGAAATAAGATTACTGATGAAATAACTCAAAAACTATTTTACTGTCAAACGAGGAGTACGAAAATATTTAGTACGAAAATGACTGAAAAGTAATCGCCGTTTTCCTTGAAATCTTTATTAAGTAATTATCATGTTGGTTTTTGCAAGTGCTTAATCGAATGATTATACAACAAAAATAAACAACGAAAATCGATTTATACTCACGATTTTCTGATTTTAAAGCTAAATCTAAGTATTACTATGTGGCGTATATACAGTACTTGTCAGACTCCTCCCACATTGGTTACGTAACGCTTCTCTGTATGGACCAGGGGTGGTAATCGCAGCGGGGAGTTTGTGATTCAACATGTGAAATCAATGTGTTTACGCAAGAGTATAATGAACTTAACTCTTGTTAGTGGAAAAATGATTTACAGGTTTTGTCCCTTGCATTACCAATACATGACAGTGTATACTTGGAAACTTGCATGTAAATATTTTAGTAATAATTTTGCTTAAAAAGCAAGTTTATCAGCGTTTACGGCTTTATACATAAAACTATGTTGAAGTGATTAATTTATACAGATTGTTTGAAGCTTCCGGTGTTTAACGTGAACTGCAGTGCCGGTATACCCGCTGCTGTGCACCATCCAAAACGTAAACAAAAAGCCGCCATCTTGGATGAAAAAGGTAATATTTTGCTTATTTCTTCGATTTCGCTTTTCTTTCAAATTTCTGCTATAGCAAAGAACATGCTACACAATTTTCTGGACACGTTGATACCCATAGTATTTACTAGGTACCTCTGGTATAAAAGTTACCTTGGACAAGAAAATCGAATCGAGAGAAAAATTCCGTGGTGCACAGCAGCGCATTTAGTATTTTTTTTATCTTTTTGTCCAGAAAATTGACTTGTTCGCATGTCGACGCACATTTTTATCCTTAAGTTATAAAACAGAAGCTTAAAATTAGACTTTTGGTACATATAGCAACGTATTTTCTAGTATAACGAATTTCTGAGTTATTTGGTGGACAGCAGCGTGGGAATAAGAAGGGTGGACAGCAGCTGAAACGGGTGCACAGCAGGAGCTTTTTTGCGTACTTGAGACTGTTCCTGAATAACCATTCGTTAAATACTTGTAACTCTTTACAACATCAAATAAACTGTATGCAGGCTCTCATAATTACTCGTTTATATGAACTGAATTTCTGGAATTTGTTGCTGAAATTCATTTTCTAGTGATGAAGAATTAAATGATGTTTTTTGTGCACTTTTAGAAAGATGAACACGTGCGACCACTGTGGAGCCGCAGACTAGACATATAGCGGTGGTGCACGAACGCCCATGGTTTCAGAGACCGGACACAGCCAAGCAGATGCAGGTTAATAAAAAAAAATTCAATCTTCTATATTTTTCTTGTGATAGATCTGTTATGTAAGACCAATACATTATGTAAGAAACATACATATAACTAAGTCTTTTCATAAAATATCAAATAATGGTACGAGTATACTTTAAATAACATCATTATTAGTTATAAATAATCAATTTTAACTCTCATGCTTTACAAATTTACATTATCAACGTTGTATCAATAATAAAACATAACTTTAAAACTACAAATCTTATGACAGGTAACCATCATGGTGACGTAACACATGCAACTAGTTTAGCACAGGGCACGACCACGACCTTGCTCAGTATGTGAAAATCGGTTGCACAAGGAAAAACAGTTCAAGTGTGATACTTGCGACAGAGAATTTGCCTATGTATGCCACCGCAAACACATGGAACTGTTAAAAGCTTTAAAAAGTTTCGGTTAGATAACTCAATTATTATTTCTGTGATTTTAGTCATTATTTTGAAATAATGATGTTATTTATTACTGTCTATGGGTTCTATTGCTGTTCTAAAAACATTGTGCTGAATAATTATTGACTGAGTTGTTTTATTTTGATTATTGAAATGTGATGCTCAATGATAATTTTCTATGATTTTATGGTTACTGAAATATGATGGTCAACTGTAATAATGATACTTAAATAAATGTGATTCTTTGAAATTTGACCAAGTTGTCTATGTTTTTGATGATTCAGCATTCTAATATTTTTTTACAAATTCTATTGCATAAAGCAAATAAACATACATTTGTACATGATTTTATTTTTCCTTTTCTACACGATCCATCGGCAGAGGGTTAACATGATGTAAAATTATAAACAGATACATGAACATAATAAAGTAAAAACACTTCCAAATCATGCACATATACATTAATGTTATAACTGTACAAACTATCCTCAGTAGGAATATGCAGCTATCCAATGGTCAAATATTGTCATTTGAAACTACTTCAAAAACCCGAGAGCCATGCATATGCTATAAAAACATGGTGCCTATATTTCTCATCACGTAAGTTGTATTGTAAACTATATTATGTACTTCTTATTAAAATACTTATAAAGTGAATATACAAAGATATCCAAAAAAACATTTCATACAACAACTACATGTACAATATTCGACAATTTGATGCAATGAAGTCCGTATACTGTACTTTACAATGTTTTATCAATATATTCTAAACACTAGATACTGTTCTCCAATTGATGTCACATAGTCAAACATAACAATCATCGGATATTCCCATTTGTTGGCAAGGTAGCATCTTGGACATGTTGCATCTTGCTCTTTCCCAGCAAACTCCCAAAGACCCTTTGAGCGCTGCATTCTTCTCAAACGTAACATGGTCGTATTTCCATCGCCCAGCAAGTCGCTTCCTTTGGCTCGTGTCGAACTGGTGATTCCTGATTGAATAAAAAACATATAGTTATTGAAACATATCCGATACTTATAATTGCAAATGTGTATGCTATACTTTGTGTTTATTGATACATGTAGTGTTATACAGGAACAGTCTTGATTTTGGGGAAACAGATTTATGATTCTCAAGTACGCAAAAAAGCTCCTGCTGTGCACCCGTTTCCGCTGCTGTCCACCCTTCTTATTCCCACGCTGCTGTCCACCAAATAACTCAGAAATTCATTATACTAGAAAATACGTTGCTATATGTACCAAAAGTCTAATTTTAAACTTCTGTTTGACAACTTAAGGATAAAAATGTGCGTCGACATGCGAACAAGTCAATTTTCTGGACAAAAAGATCGAAAAATACTATATGCGCTGCTGTGCACCACGGAATTTTTCTCTCGATTCGATTTTCTTGTCCAAGGTAACTTTTATACCAGAGGTACCTAGTAAATACTATGGGTATCAACGTGTCCAGAAAATTGTGTAGCATGTTCTTTGCTATAGCAGAAATTTGAAAGAAAAGCGAAATCGAAGAAATAAGCAAAATATTACCTTTTTCATCCAAGATGGCGGCTTTTTGTTTACGTTTTGGATGGTGCACAGCAGCGGGTATACCGGCACTGGTAAATAAAGCATTTTAATCAATTCATGATTATTTTCGGACCTGTGTTGCTTTATTAAATATGAGTTAACAAATTGCTAAAGAAAACAATAAACTGATAAAAATAGTAAAACCTACTTACAAATTAAGTATTACATAAACTTCAAAGAAAAACGTAGCTATTTTCATCTGAAGTATTTAAAACACACCATTGTTATTTTATAAAAATCACTGCGTGTAGTCTTTAGGTCATAACTTTTATGGAAATAAGACATAATTATTATCATTAAGTAATTTCGTTTCACAAGCTACCCTTCCTAACCAGCAATGCGTTTATTATTATGCTTCAATTTAATTAGATATTGATCAGAGAAACTGCAACGAAGTTGGGATGGGAAAATAATAGTATTAGTATTAGCCTAGTAGTACACTTGTAGTACACAATCTATAATACATTTAGACTAAGATCATGACCGTAGGAATCGGTGGAACTAGGACGGCTTGTCCCTACAATAATATCCGGCTGTAATAGTAATCATGATATGCTTCGACTTTTTCACTATAATCGTCATAACTTTTATTCTATTTAAAATACGAAATTTGTACTCACACAAAAGTTTAATTAATCTTTTATCTTTCTAATGGTGTATTTTTTATTATTTTGAATTAATTCTTTCTTCGACCCTTTTGCGTTTGAAAAAGACACCTATCGATTCCCTCTATATTCAATGTAAAAAGCGTAAAATTGGTAGATTTTTCAAAGAATATTTGATGTTATCAGCATCATAACTTTTTTGGGGGAAATGTGATCTAATTTGTACTCATTGCATTCGTTTTGAAAATTTAATTTCTTTCACCGTGTAAAATATGAAAACAATCAAATAATATCTTCTTCGACCCTTTTGATGATTTTTAAAACTACCCCTTAGATGTTGTTAAGTTCAATTCGTCAGTCGTTCGGCAAAGCTCGGACATTTACGTACGTTTACGGAAACAACGATCATTTGGCGAAGATCATATCTGCTGATTAGGTATCTATGTATATACAGCCACAGCATGATATATTATACAGGGTAATAAACATTGGACGCGTTGAATCAAGTTTTAGGATAATTGAGGTTGAAGACTAAAACATATTACAACATGGATGAAAATATTAGAATATGTGAAATATTTTACTTTACTTCCGTATAAAAGCAAAATCGATATTTATAACCAAATTTGTTGATATTATAAAAAAATAACATAAATAAAAAAATGGTTTTCACTATTGTTAAAGCCCCATTAGCTTTTTGGATGTTAAAATTGAAGTAGGTCTTATTTTACCTAGACAGATGTGAAACTGACTTTTACTTGCAATAAAAACGTTCCAATTTTTTTATCACAAAGTATATATAGAAATACAGCACAGTATTTTTTAATCATGTTACAAAAAATAAGAAAAGGCATCTGACAACTATTTTATGAGATATGCCTAATGGAAGGCATAATGTAAATATTTTTACAGCTCAAGTAATATATATTTCTTATATTTTACGATTGTTCTAATGTTTTCATCTATTGTTCTAATTGACCTTAAATAGACGATGACATTTCATTAAATGAAATTTATTATTAATTCATTTTTGATAATATAATTATATGCTAAATATATCATTTTGGCATACGTCCACATGTCACTTATAAAAACATGTCATAAAATAATATAGATTACCTACTTTGTATATCTATTTTTTCAATGATGTGTAAACAAAGGACGGATAATAAAATCATATTTTTTAGATCCCTTTATATGGTTGCTAACTTTACCTGATTATTGATTTTTTATACGCATCTCACATTGACTCACAAACAATTGGGCACGTCGAGTTATATTTGTTAGATATCATTTCAATCAAATTGCAGAAATTGATTGTACTGTTTATATACACCAGGGCCCGTATTCACAAACTAACTAAGATGAAAAATTATCTAAGAATCCCGAAATTATCTTAGTTTTCGCCAAGTTTTGCTAACTTTGTAAGATTTTTCTTAACTTTCGTCTTAGAGTGAAAAACATTCTTAGAAAAATTCTTAGATCGACGATTTTTATCTAAAAAAGTTTAGTCAAGGTACGAGGTGTCTTAACTTAGATAAAAACAAAACGAAAATGGATGCTTCGTCGAACCAGAGACGTATAATACGTCTCTGGTCGAACTCATTATTTTTCTATATCTATGAAGATTCCGGATTTCTTGGATTATGAACTTTTAAACACTTTTCTGTCGTAAAACAATTTATGGTGACATTAGTAAAGACAGATATCAGTGATTAATGTGATTTTGATGTGATAAACATTTAGACAGATATACATTGCTTTACATGAACACTTTTGGGTGTAAATATATTCAGCCACTGTTTTGCTGTATTAATGTTTGATATGAACATGAAATCCAAGGACAACTGTATAATCTTAAATCTTTATTACCTTGTATAAATTTTGTTGTGAATGCCCATATTGTGATGTTTGTTCCAGCTGAAAGCACATGCATGCAAGTTTAGTATAACATCAGTTATAACTTATAATTATTCTTTTGTGCAGTGTGTTGAATAGAGTATAATACAGGTATAAGCTATTTTAAAACTACCAGTAAACATGCAATTGTATCAGGCCTTGGTAATATGAATTCAGTGAAGTAAATGATATCAGTAAACTTTAAAATAAAATGCATTTGTATGAATTTGAAATAAATGCTGCACAACTGAAAGATGTTTTTGTTATTAACCATTGATGTTCAGTTATGGATGAAACATTATACAGCCATGTTTCAGTAGTGAGAATAAATGTATTGTAAGCTAATGTGTTTATATGCAGAATAGAATCAAATTACTATTTGACTGTGCATACAATAACAAAATTATTACTAGGATTCTTGAATTTTGTCTTTTCATAATATTCGCATTTGCAAAATTAATTTTACTGATGAAACAAATTAATGTCAATATCATACGTTTCTGTCCATTTTAACGACGTACATAAGTTACTAGGGTGTGTTTATTTCAATACAAATGTAACATATCGATTACTTTCGAATAGATAATGCGTACAATGTCTTTCAAATTGTAAAGTTTAAAGTTTCGTGACTATGGTGGCTGATTTCTGCCATTTCATATCTTCGTGTGTTCGCCAAGCACGACGACACGAACACACGATAAATTGCTCATTTATCATGTCTTCGCCTTCGACCTTAGAGGGCGAATACACGAACACACGAAATATTGAAGGCGAAATAACAAAATTTTGATAGGCGAACACACGAAATCTTCTCTTGTATAGTTTCGTGTCGGCGGGTATGAGCAATTTGTCGTGTGTTCGTGTCGTCATGCTTCGACATTTGGGGGCGAACACACGAAGATATGAAATGGCAGAAATCAGCCACCATACGTGACTGGCTTATTGGTCATATCAAGTTCCACCACTTTATAGATTTAAGAACAAGTTTAAACCATAATCATATACTTAAAAACGTTTGCTACAGTTCGCTATATTTTTCACATAGACATACAGGCAAAATGGAAACTGATCAATATAATTTTTTTAAACTTAGCATGACCGTAGCATAAGATAACAGAAACATTTTAAACGAAAAAATTGGGTGTCACTGATCTCGGTTTTAAGTTATCTGCCCTTGATTTTGAATTTTTGGTTATTTTAATTCATTTCATCATCATGGTTTTACTTTTGGTTAATGTTTTTTTTCTTAGTAAAAAAACAACATTCATGCAATTCCATTAAACATTTATATTGTCTTTTCTCAGTTGAAGTTCAGAGACTGAATATGCTTCAAAATAAGGTCATTTTTAAGGAAATTGGCATTGATTTAGGTAAAAAAATTAAAAATATAACAAAACACTTATAATTAATAATTCATGAAATATTTCACGATGACAAGAAAAGAAGTCGGGTACATAAAAATGAAAATAGATAAGGCCTTGCTTTCCTTTATGATGAATTATCTGCCCTTGAAACTTCATTAGATAAAGTCCATTGCAAGTGATTTGAAACAGATATATTTAGATGGTCTTCTATAAACCGATATCGCACGTTATTTACATATTTTTAACAACGACAACTACTAAGATTTGCATCGAAAAACAGTACACTTGATAAATACGATCTTTTTATGATATTCTGGTAAATCAACATTTCTTTTGTCCCTAATGTATTGTACGAAATATATTGTTTCACATAGTTGTAAAATTTTACAATCTGTTGCTTTATTTCTTGTCTTTAAAATAAACTTGTACAAAAAGAGATTTGCCGAGATGTAAGTAAGAGATAACGAACGATAACGAACGACAATTCCGTGTAGAGACTGTCCACAGAAACATTTCTTTTTTCGTTTGAATAAAAGTATATACTCGTATGTAAGGCATGTTCGATGATATTTCTATGTATATCTACACGTAGGCTACATATGCTTTTGGAACAGTTTATTCTGTATTTTATTTTCAAAATTTGGAAACCAAAACAATTCTTCGAAGGTTGGGGGAGGTCCCTATTATCAGAATCATATTAATGCAAATGATAGGATTTTCTGAAAATAACTAAGTGGCACACACATACAAGGTCGTATAATTTACAGAAAGTTATTTTCTGAAAATATGTTAGTCATGATGCCTCTTCATATTAATGCAAATGATAGGATTTTCTGAAAATAACTAAGTAGCACACACAAGGTCGTATAATTTACAGAAAGTTATTTTCTGAAAATATGTTAGTCGTCGCCTTTCTACTTTCTTCCTCAATGACATATAATGACCTCAATGACATATAAAAACTACTCTTGTATATAAAATGTGTTCAACACCGATTTTGCGTATAATTTCTCAGCACAATGTAACAATGACTTAATTCAATTTGTATTTAGAAAAACAGAATTTTCATATTCATTAGTTATCACCATATTTAACACGTAGGTAAAGGATTCCTGAAAAATAACATTTATATTATGTAAAAAAGAAGTCTAACTTCAGCAAAACTTAAATTGTTTATTTCGGATACGAAAAATAACATACAAAACATCCCAACTACCCCGAATACTACTTGTCGTAGATTGTATCCAAAAGCCACATATACAACATGGAGGACAAAACAGTCTCGTGATGGTACCGGGTTTCGAACGGCCAGTAGCAAAGCTACATGGGGATAACAAGTTTTGATCAATGACCCCAACCTCAGACATATTATACGTTCTGTGTTCAGTTCCTCAATAATGTCTACCAATCACGTCATGTAAGCTTAATTCCTCTCATGTGTTGTCAGCCCTGTAAGCAAATGTGGTTGAGAGCTGTATAGTTGATCGAGAGTTCATGGATTCATACGTCAAGGCACGTGTATTTTTTTATATAAATTGAGTACAGATAATGCATCCACATCGAATCCACAAACAACGCAAGGGAAATGTTAATGTTACAAGTAAATGTATATGAAAAGGATTCCTAGAAAAATACATCTACAAAAAATGCCATCTTCCCAAAATGCATGGATTACCTTCTAGCTCCTGTTCCACCAACTGAAACCTCATCAAACACACACATACACAACATGGAAGACACAGTCTCTCCGAGCGGTAGAGTGGTCTGCATCAAAGTTTGGGGCGGTTTAAACTAGTTTTGAGGACCCATTCTCACACGTACCCACGAGAAACAAAAACAATTAACAAGCAAACATTGTATTACATAAGAAGTTGATTTTTCACGTCCTTCCTAACTTATTCCAAAACCAGGGAGCTTAATATACGGAGCAAAATAATTGACTTAATGTTATGACGTCAAACTGGAAAGCGGAGAAAGGAAACGAGGTTACATTCTAGCATTGCTTGTATAAGGTGCCGGTCACATTTAACAGAAATACTGTTGACAGCATTACACTAAATTGAAACTCAACTGTTAAACGGATACAATTCTTAAATCGGTGGTATATACACGTACACATACCAGACGAACTTAGTCGAACGAGTGTTTGTTTTGTGGGTATTGTTTAGAAATTAGTTATGTTCTCTAGCATCGATGCCAAAAATTTTAAACTTTCTTCAGAAAAATGGCCTGACTTGTTGCCTATCTCGGCAGTGAAGACGACGCTTACGCATGTTTTCAGTTGTTCTGGAACATCGACGTCTTCTCGTAATTTAACAACAACAATTTTCCTACACGGTGATCGGCTTTTTAAGTCTTTAAGAATATAATTAACGTTTGCGTTAAATTTGCACTCAGTCGCAGACTGCACATTTTCATCTACAAGGGCAATGTAACATTTCATATGTTCCTTTTCTGTCTTCCTTACAATTTCCGAAGAAGGCGGATAAACTTTTATTTTCACACCAACCGCATGGAATAGTGTTAAAAGAGCGTCGACCGCATCTTTTCTAGAATAATTTTGATAAATAAGTATGACTTCGATTCCCTGTAAGTTTGTGATGTCTTCTTCCAGCAACTCGTATAAGAATTCTTTACTTCGTATCTGTGACATGTTTGTCAGAAAACCTAGCACTCTCCCAATGCGCAATCGAGAAAGCAAAACTTCGCCACACGCATATGCTTCTAAACCACCTCGGATGTAACCCTTTTTGCACATACTGTCATTGAGAAATTCAAGTCCGTTTGGAAGACATGCTATTAATTCCATTGCTAAGATAGCTTCATCATATTTTCCGGTGGATACCAATTCGTTTATGATACCTCTAACTCTTCTTTCATTCTTGTTTATCTCATTGATTTTTTTCAGTTTGCTAAGAATCACCAGAGATGATTGTGACTTAAGTCTTTCTAATAAGAAAAATAGTTCTCCTACTGCATGTGATGTTTGTACCTTGCCTTCCAATAAAAATCTCATTGTGGGACTTGTTTTCCATAGTCGATCTAACGACGGGACCATTCTTAAAATGATACAAGCCAATTCAACACTTTTTGTGTACGTCGATTTCATCCTGTTTTCAAACTTATCTTGTTCACCGGGTGGTACCTTTCCAGCTGAGATCATGTCAGCCATGCAAAATCCAGACTGTTCGTAGGCATTAGCAACTTGTAATAACTTGCTCATGAATGTTCGTACCTTTTTTATGCTCTCGAATTTTTTCAGAGCCATTTCGGGTTTCTCAATTTGGAGGTACGCCAGTCCAAAGTCGTAATAAGCATCAATGTTTTCGGTATTAAGTTCTACAGCTTTTTCAAAACATTCCAAACTTCTTTGCATCTGGGGAAAGTCTGCATATGCACTTAAACATATGAGGGTCTTCCTCGGGCATTTCATACAACTTAGGAGTTGATCATTTGGGTCTGAATCACATTTTCCTTGCTTTTTGCATTCTTTGTTCTCCAAGTCTCGTTTAAAAGCCAATGCTAAAAGGCGATATGCTTTTGACGTTTTCTTGAGTTCAATTGACTTCGTTAACAAACTGATAACAGTCGGGAGTTTTTCGTTGTAATATCTCATATACTTTCCAATTACATTCAAAGTATGAACATCGTTGTGACCAAGTTTATGAGCTTCATCCATTGCTTGCAATGGCTCATTCCTGACTTGTGTGTACTTATCCTTTGCACTGAATTCAACGCAATATTGCATATAAAGAATTTTGCCCATGTAAGCAAAACATCTTGCTTGGTATAACTTGATTGCCTCGTTTTTTGGAGGGATGTCTGTGACATTTCGAAGTATTTGTAACTGTTTGTGTTCCAATCCTTTGTTACGTTTTGTATACATCGCGTGATTATTCATTCTTCTGTGTAGTAAAAGAAAAAGTCCAAAACTCCACATACAGAAATATTGTTTTGGTATACGACTATCTTTGTATTCAGCCAAAGCTTGCTCATACTCCTCAACAGCCAAGCTGTATGTTCTTTGTCCAAATCTTGAGTAAGCAAACGCAATTTCGCTTCTTGCAACCAGCAGTTTGGCATTTTTGTTGTCTTGGCTATCGATAGCTTGTAACTGTATTTTTGCTTGGGAAAAATCATTAGTCTTGAATAAGAACCAGGCTTTATTTGACAACGCAATGATGTTATTTGGATGATCCTGTAAAACTTTGTCGTTTAATTCAAATGCCTTCTCTTTCTCATCTGTGACGAAAAATGCGTAAGTAACAAGATTCAGGGTTCTTGTTTCCCGCATGTCAATGTCTCCTATATTTTCATCTTGTAGTTTTTCTACCGATATGTGTTCTTTTCTTATTCCAGCATTTTGTAGTGAAACAAACAGAGACGGGTACTTTCCCAATAATTTCTCAATGACAGTCAATTCTGCCATTCTATATGATGCCTGAAAATATAACAAATACATTCGATGGTAAATCCTGAATTCATCTATATTTTATATCTAAAATAGATAATCATCTACATATTTGTTATGGAAACTGTTACAGTTTAATATTTGTCCACATTTTTTAAACTGAGTGAGAAGAATGATTGCGATAGTTGTACTATCGCCGCATATATACATTTTGTATCATTTGAATTTTGTTTGATGTTAGCGAGGGCATATAACCGACAGACTGACGACCGGAGAAAATGTCAGACTTAGTGGTGTTTTTGGTTTAAACTAGTTTTTAGGAAAGATAGATAAATAACTAAAAAAATTAAAATCATATGTAGTTTGTTCCCGTTTCCACTGTAATCCGATACAATTAGCAAAGAATAATCTTATTCCCGTTTCTTAAGGAAACATGAAATGTGTTACAGACACAAAAGTCTCCGACGCACGGCAGTTGTAACAGCCCTGTTAGCCAATGAGTTTGGTGGAAATAATCGACTCTTTGTTAAGATGAAGTCACTATTATGACATTTTCATTTAAACCAAATGTTACCGTAATAAAAACAATAGTTTAATATATCAATAGAAAGGTATTTCACACACATGCAATTTTAATCCTTCTCTTTCAAAAACTCAATAAAAAATCAACACTAAAATACAACTTCTCTCTTTGGCATACGGACCAAAACTGAATTTAATTCCCTTTCTCGTCAAAACCACTAACCATGGCAACTGATCATCCGTGACCCATTTATAAATGTCACAAATACATGATTATATTAGGGTTTAAGTTGTTTGTTTCTGGTTACCCTTGGATGTCAGGTCTAATCAAGTTTCACCTATTTATAGATTTAAAAACTGAACCATAACTATAAACTAAAATAAACCCACTGTATTAAGTGCAGTGCATATTTGAAACAAATATTACACTTGATTGGTCTTCTATAAACAAATATCGCACGTTTTTACAACTTTTTGAACATTGAATATATTACAACAAATAGCCTAAAATGACTATAAATGTATAATACAGGGAACCGTGCATCAGTTTTTTGTAACGTCCTCCGTTCGTTAGATACTTGACTTTAAAGAAATTTCGTATCCAGAACCCCGCTGTTTATTACGTAATACACCATAGATAAAAAATGAAAACAAGAATCAAAATTCTGAGGCACTGTTCAATAGATCAACATTTCCGCTACAAACTACCGAAACCGCTTTGAAACCCGTCATCAAATAAGACGGCAATGTTAATTCGAAAATGACAACTACTGTGTTTTTAAACTAAGCAATTAACAAAAGAGTCGGATCATTATCGTCTCATGAAATCAACGAATTTGACGCACCCCATTCAATTTTGATAGCCAATCAAAACCGCTAATATTTACGATTCATTAATTGAAACCACGCCAAGGTTTGATGTCTAGTAGAAGATTTTATAAAAAAAAATTGTCATTAATGAATTATTGGTATCATATCGTACCAATACAATGCACATTACGGTAGAGATATTTAACGTTGATAAGGAAAGGTCGATAAAGGAGTGCAGTATTTATCACAATAAAATACCATTTTGAGCGTTCGGTTAGAATTTTTTTTGCTTGGTATTAAAGTATGATATTTAAGCTTTGTAAAAAAACGTAAAATATCGATTTACGTTATTTTAACGATTGTAGCCAATCCCGATACGGCATGGTCTAAATTTTTTTTCGTTTGTAGATTTCACCCAATGGAAAGAAGGATTTCCTCTGAAACATCCAATGAAATGAGGAATTTCATCTTAATAATTAGTACATCATGCCAAGAAATATAGGTCAAAAGTGAGCCCAGACACCTTCGCGAATAAAGGAAGATAATCGGAGTTATATAGTGGTAATAAACCGAGATTACTGTACAGTCAAGTGAATGTGAGTATACAGTGCAACCTCTCCAGAGCAGCCCTCTCTTGAACAACAACCTCCCTTCAACAACTGCACAATTTAACTACGAATTTAACCTCTCTATAGCAACAACCTCTCACCGATAACATACTTTTGCTACTCCCGAAGGATGTTGCTCAAGAGAGATTGCACTGTACATATAATTAACTTCATATACGCCATATTACAACAAAGGATAAAAATAAAAAAGAAACTAACCTCTATAACTGACTGTGATAAAATCCTATCGAAATAAGTAAGCGCATTGTTTTGATGTGTGCATTTATCTTCCTAACAATCTCGGTCATATATAAATGAGCTGAGATAACAAAATTGATATGACTTTTAAACATCATAAAATATCCTGGTTATTTCAAACACAATTGACAATCCGAGTCCCGTACAGATTTGTTTATCTCAAATATTTGTGTAACAACATTTGCACGCATGCGCATCTGTATACCTTGTACTTGTATTTGTTTGCTTAGGTCAAAGTCAAAGTCAAAATACTTTTATTCGCTCATTTCATGATACATGAATAAATGAGGTACACAATTAACATTTTAGTTGAGGCTCTTTGACATTGTTAGAAAATAGTCATATTAACATGCAGAAAATGAACATAAACAGATAAACAAGTATAAAACATAATACGATAGTAGAGTGCATTGGATTGAGATTCTTTACACGAAAAGAGAGAAAAAGATGATGTCCAAAATGGACACCGGAGAGTCACAAAAAAGAGAAAACAAACGAAAAGAGGTTTATTTAAATCAGTGGACAGTTTTCAAAATTATTTTAATGAACTTACATAACTTCACATATTCAGCTTTAGACGCGTTGTTGAAGAGTTGAGATAGTTTAAATGTACTTGGGTTTCTACAATAATACGATTTTAAAAGCTGATTTCTTTGATCAATAAAAAGATTACAATCAAATAAATAATGATATTCATCACCTAATTTCGAACAGTTTACGCAGAGACGTTCATTTAATGGTGTTTTATTCCAGTTACCTGTTTCAACTGGGAGTTTATGATTTCTTGTTCTAAATTTTATAATAAAGGATAGTAGATTTATTGGGGTGTTTGATAAGTAATTTTCATAGCCAAATGAAGTTTTGACAATTTTGTAAAATGTATTATTTTTAGATTTTTCCATGGCAGAAAACCAGTCATTGATGTATAGATCTTTAAGTTTTTGTTTAATACTAAGTTTAAGCCATTTTGGATTCAGCACGTTCTGATTTTGCCAAATATCAGGGAAACCACATTTAATCAATATTGATTTAATCTTATGAAACCATGGGAAATGTTTTTTGTTAGTATTATCGCCTGTGTCATTGAATGATTTTTGCAGGATAAAATATAAAATGGAAGATAATTTTGATGGGACTGAATTGTAACCGTTTAATATTCGTATCCAGAATGAGATCATTTTTTCTTCAATATCGAGTGACAATGGTGTAATGCCAGTTTCACCGTAAACCATATAGGTGAATTGTCGGTCTCAAATAAACAAACAAACAAACTTTTATCTGTATTACACCTTGATAAGACTTCCGGGTCTGGTTATAAAACTTTAAAAAATCACCGGTCTCAAAACTCAAATCTTTTATCTTGTATTTAAATAATTCTTACTTATGATCAGACAATAACGATATTATTGATAGTATAGTTCATCTCAATATATTATATTTACATCATTCTGCTCTATCTTTCCAACCATGATACTTTGAGGAGTTGAGCTCGGAGACTGATAAAAGTTTTATAACCTTTGGGGCCATGACCCGAGGTTACAAAACTTGAGAACAACCACCCAGCTCAAATCTCAATTGTATTCTCAAAGTATTATGGTTGATAAGATACAGCTGATTGATGTATAAATACATATCCACATCAATTATGCAGTCAGGCTATTGTATCAATAAATCATTACTGACTGGTAATAATTAACTTTGAAACATTAAAAAAAGATATGAGATTTGAGCTTGAAGACCGATCTCTGGTTTTATAACCTCGAACACATCTTTTATCAATATCACTTTATCTTGTCCTATTTTTTTATGAAAATGGTGAAACATGATATTCTGTATACAATGTGTATCTATAGGTTTTAGGGGCTGTTAGCCGAAACATGGTTTTTAACTCCAGGATGGGTTCTCAACAATGTTTCATGGTTTCTACAGGATAACATTCTATTTCTACTAATTCTTTAATTACTTTTTTCAGATTTTGTATTAATCTCGGTGAATAAAGCAATGAGACGGGAACGTAAACGCTATAGGTTCGAATTTCATCCGAGACCAGAAACAAGAGCTCCGCAAGCAGTGCCAACGCACGTTTTGTTCAACGCCTTGGTGAGATATATCTGGGCACCTGAAGTTTCATGTTGCTAATGTATCATAATGATTTATGAGCTATGAGCTATATCAAAGTTTTTGCACGACGCTGACGCAGACAACGCAGTTATGACCAATCGGAACTCCTCGGCGTTTGTCTAAAGGAAAGTGCCTCGGACATAATAGACAGGCCGCCATTTTGTTGTTGGTGTTCACGGGCTTAATTTCCACCATGGCTGGCCCTGGGAATCCAACGGTGGAAAAAAACATGTTTCTCTTTCAATAGGAATTAAATGTCCATTTTATCAATCGAACGACAAACATGTTTGAAAGTCTGACATTCTGAGAAATCGAGTACCTAGTGTTGAAAAAATAGTGACCAACCAAAATTTGTAATCCTACACTTATGTACGAGACGTATTTCTCAGATACGGAAGTGTCTGAGTTGTTACGAATGAGTGATCACAATAGCTCTACTTTTTCTTCGAAAACAGACGAGCTAAAAATAACACATGAGGAAGCTGTATTACTTAAGGCCGGTGCGCCTAAGCTTGAAATATATCCACATGACCTCTTCTAGTTCGCACTACTGTTCACTCTGCTGATTTGAAGTGTAGCGTTTCAATTACTATTTGGGTTGTTTTGAAATTGATGTCACAAAGATGTCAACACCTAATGTATATGAACGAAAACATTTGTTCAAAAGCAAAACAAACCAATAACACAACCAAAAACATAACAAACAATACGCCGGAAAATATGACAAACTTCAGTGCTGTATAAAGTATAAAGGCGTAAAGAAAATTGATGTTTCTGGTTACCCGACCTACCCGAATCTTTCCCGGGACCATAGGCTTAAGAAGACCCGAAGAACGGTACGTATATCCACTTCCTCACTTTTTTATTATCTTTCCGCATGATTTCAGGAATACTTATAAACAATAACGAGCTTGTAACCAAAAACAACCATTTTTTCTTCACGTCTAGTATACAAGACATAAAAAACAGGACACAAAGCACACTTATTGTGGATTTTTTACAACAGTTTTGCAGTCATGTATCTTAAATGTTTCACGTGTACTGATATATGGTCAAGGTTACAGACGAGAAAATCGATCCAATCACGTGAATACCGCTAATGTTTACATCAAGATCAAGTTTCCACCTTTTGTTTACTCCTTCACTGCCAATCTTATCTGCAAACATTCCAGTCAGTGACACAACAGTTTGGCATGTGTATCATCACTTATTTCAGAAAAAAACAATCATTTTGGCATGTACTGTTATGAAACTTAGTCAGTATACTGTAAACCAGGAAATTATTTATATACGATTATATAACAGAATGTGATTAGCAACTTGACATTATCTCCTCCCCCCCCCCCATAATGACATTGACCTTGAAACTGGACATGTTTGTGGGGGAGTATACATATTCTGCCGATAAATTGTCAGGGGCAAAGTTTAGTTTGAAATAATGTTGATGAATTGTTTTTTAAAAAAAATGGTTTTTGATGAAAACTTAAAGGATTTTAATATGTTATATTGTTAAATTGTTTACCGCCTTCATGCGGTTCATCCTGGTAGCCTACTAAATGTGGATTGAATACCACAAAGTGTCTGATAAGGACAGAAATTCGAAAAAAAATGCGTTAACTGTTACCCGACCGAGCCATTTCTTGGCGCCGGTCCTAACGTTTTTAACGGCAAATTCCAAAGTAAGAAAACATTAGAACAAATCTTGCCTCTCATTATCACAAAGGTATCCTTAGAAGAAAGGTTTTCCGACCTTCCTACCCTAATATGTTTGGTCAAGTAACCATAAAAATGTCTATTTTTCTAATCATTAAAACGACGAGTATCGATTTAGTTCTCAGAAATCTCAACACGAGTTAAAATATTCAGTTTATTGTTGCATTTTGATCATTCAGTAACGGACTACGTTCGTTTGACGAAATAGTTCTTTCATCCCCGGTGGTAAGTACTTCGTGTATATACATTCTCTCTTTTTTGCCCATGTTAAGAATTCCACCCTGAAATAATAAAAGAATACAATTGTCAAAAAAGTCTGGTTATTGATAAAACAAGTGCGCCCCAAGCGGTGCCAACGTTCGGTCTCAATCTACCTTTAAAGTTGCATGTTGCTACTTCTTATAGTTTCTGAGTTATGGGCTACATTAAAGATTCAGCACAGACGCAAACGACGCAGTAATCACAATAGCTCAACTTCTAAAACAGCCGAGCTAAAATGATTCAAAACAAATAATAAAGCATGCAACCTTGCCCAAAATGACACTTTCTCCCAAATCCCCAAACCCAAAACCCATCCGGCATATAGGACCATATAAAAATGGAGGACAAACAGAACTATAATTATAGAGACTGTAGTCCAATTAAGGCTGTAGCACTTACTTCCCCTTCATCTAGCATAGATTAGTGGTGTTTACTCAAAACGACTCCCTATCTGTATATATAAACCTGCCTTTACTGATTTTTTTTGTTAAAATGACACCAAGCTTGTATGATTACTTTTCAAACATGATTTATACTTTGATTCGTTTCTTTGATTGATAAATAGAAGCAGTTCAAGACATGTTTATATGATAAGATACACAATTTTTAGACTACAATGGGCATTTATTTATACGTCGATTCAATAATGGACAAATTATAATCAAACTTTAATTATCAAACAAGAGATTATCCCCACCAAACCAGTTAGACCCCAAAGTAGCTTTGATGCAGACAGTTCCAAGACGGTCGATCCTTCCTTGGTTTTGTGTAAGGGGATTTGGGGAAGAAAAGGTGTTTTGTATGTGTCTTTCTCTAAGAACTTCTTTCTAATCTAAATCAACTTCGGAAACATAAAAATACAGGTCAAGAGACGGTGAATGTAACATACATTACTATAAGGGTGATTAATCCTTTATAAAAGATACATTATGCATAAAAAATAACTTAATCATGGTTCTGACGTTAACATAGTAAAACGATATTTTAGTTCTGTTCTTTAGACTTTTAAGTTCCAAAGAATGGTGTCCATAAAATATAGAGCGTCGTCAAAGAACTTGATCGTTTTAACAATCGGAAAATATATAATGGCATTAATTACTATGTGATCACTTATTCAAAGTACACAACAGAAATAAAGTTTAGTTCTATTTTATTATATTCTTAGAAATGTAGACATAAAACATTGCTGTTTCGCTAGCAAGGAGTAACAGACGAGAATGATATCAGTTCCAGGTGATTTGTGACTGATAAATATTTTGACTATGAATGGGGCAGGTATATCTTTCAAAAAATATTTTTGAATGGAATAGTTCTATTCTATATAAGGGCAATCCAGTGGTTTACCTTTTTACGATCGACAATGTTTAACAAAAGTGATGTAAAGACTGCAGCCGCAGTATTGGAAAGTAAGAAGATCATCACGTATTTCCATCTAGCCAATACTTCGTCTGCTGTTAACCTGAAATGTTCAGTTACAAGTTGAATGCTTGACATTTGATAAGAAAAACAACAGAAATGTAATAAACTCTAGATTAAATCAGAAAATCATTTCATTGAAAATTGCCCAATGTCTAGAAACGAATTCGGGGGTCAATAAAAACTGTTGAGTCCCATAAACCAAAAATATCAAACACAGCTAAATTGAACCTATCTCGTAGCGTGTTTTATTCATGTTTTAAACACAGCTTTAAATGTCAATATCAAATGAAAGGAGAGCATGGGTATCGAAAAAAGTACAAAAATATAATCTAGTTACTAATTTTGTGTTATTTTATGTAACTTGTGATTAGCCAATGAGTATATAAATACATGTATACAGTGGATCATGATAACAAGAAAGAGTTACGCCGTAACATACCCCTGATTCTTTCCAAGCATGAAACCAACGATAAGATTCGAAAAGCCGATGCCAATCATCTGTAAAGAATTGGTAACACCAATAGCTATACCAAGATTGGACTGCCGAACGACAAGTGGAATTGCTGACCAAGTCGATGCCTGAAACAATAAGGATTAATCTAAACACACACAGAAAAAAAGCAATCAATTCGATGTTTGTCAAATAAAGTCGACAATGTAAGAAATATTGGTTTCCATGCCGCAAAAAACAACGTTTGTGTTACCATATAAAAACATAACTTTCAAAAGACAACAGAATGCCCATACAAAACTTTTATCTGAAACGTCTGTTGCTTCTTGTGATATTTCTAATCATTGTTAGAATACAAATTATCCAGAATCAGTTCAATTTATGCTACACAACTCACGCTTCGTATAAGGTCTGGGCTGGAAAATACTTTTTCAAAGGACAAAATTTGCTGAACACGGAAAACTAGTGAAATATCATTAACTTATATTGTCATAGTGTGTATGCATAACTGTAAAAAAATAACAGAACTTAAACAATATATGACCATTGTAATGACATTCATAAAACACATATATAACTTTACCGCAATGAGACTGTATGTGAATCCTAACCAGACTGTCAGTATTAATGGATGAAGTGAGGTAAATGCCAGAAGTCCAAATATCGGAATGGTCGAAATGGAAGTGATAATTAACAGAAATCCACGACAACCGAATCTGTCCTGAAATAGAATTGTAAAATACATAATGATCTGAAACGAAGATGACACTAATACGCTGAGAATGCTAACCATATTTAAACAGTTTGGTTGTGTCATGGCCTGTTGCTGTATTTATTGATTTATTGCTTACACCAGCGTTTTTTCAGTGATGGCATTTTCATTGCAATGTCATAATTAGGAATGCTTCTATTTTGTCCATCCAACAGAGGGAAATGAACGTCGATGCCTTCTGGTGCTAGAAAGGGTATTTGATGCGTCCACGTGTTCCATGACCATCACATTACCATCAACACATTATGAAGATACTAACACATTCAAATAATAGTTACAGCAATTAAAATAATCTGAATGTTAAGTTGTAAAGTACAATGATTATGATTCTAGTATTGAAGTACTCACGACAAAAAGTCCTAAGAATGGAGATATTATCATAGGTACATCGTACACAGCACTAGATATGTAGGCGGAATGTTCGGGTGACAAATTGTATTTCAGATAGATATATTTGCTGAAAACAAATTTTGACATGTTTGATACAGAAATAATTATAAAATGTAAACAGTAAATCAAGTTTTAAAACATTACGTTCTATCACCCTATGTGGGATATGATATTTATTTTATTATACTGAACATGACAATAATTAAGAATGACAAGAATGCAACAAACATTCTTACAAGTATACGGTTCTTTTCGTACTGGTTAATTCAAAACACTGAGTCTTCTTCAAAGATTGAAACGAAGCATAGTTTTTTTCGCCGTCAAATTATATTCTGCTAAACGGGATGTCAAAGTATGAGTGGATTTTGATAATCGCCCATAAAAGTGTCAATGATATAGAACAGATTGACTAAAACAAGGCAACCGGTAATATCGCGTCAGCGCGTGAAGGCAGTTTCGTTATTGCAAGCGGGCCGAAATGTAATGTCATAGGGTAACATCACGGATTGTCACCCTCTGACGTCACATAAGACTATATAGCAATTAAGTCACGTGAGGTATAATAATATTTATCATGTTTGATGAAAATGTGAGAGTATTTCGATAGGGGTGGAAAAAACATCGAGTTTCTGGTTACCCGAACAAACCCTTTTTTGGCACCAAACCTAACAGTTTCTAACAGCTAAATGATTTTGATTTGAAAAATTGATCAGAAATTAACAGCGCGCAAATAATATTTTTTTGAGAATTGGACTGATTAGGAACTTTGAGTTTGTATCTTTAAGTACGGTGATACGCACAACAAAACATAAGAACTACGTTCACCTTGAATCAGCAATAAAAGGTATTATGGCACTGTACGAGAAAGCTATCGTAAATAACAGCAACCAATAAGAAACTGAGAATTTTCCAATGTCTGTGATTTTCTGAAATATACGTAGAGAAACTATTACCCGAATTATACGATGGCATACACTAAATTTTGTAGTTATATAAGTATTATTGTTATAACTAGGGTGTCGATTTATTCGGGACTTTCAATCTACAAATCCAAAAAAGGATTGCTGAAAATGTTCACAAAAGGCTCAACATCAAACCCTATTTTCTTGAATCTCATAATTTAAAAACAAGTCAAATGAAAGGGTACTGTCGTTATGCTTTAAATTTTATTAACTTAGTATTTATTTTAGCAATGTTAAATAAAATTCTGAAAACGTTACACAAAAAGGATTCCTCCATTTACCATGTCCCTCGAAGCTGATTTAACTTGCTCCACGTGTCCAAGTCGTTTCACGCCTCCGACATCTAAAGAGCTTACAATGATGGCTGACACGAAACTTAGTCCACATAGAGCAGCACCTTTGATAAAGTATCGATAGATCATTTATAACTATTTCACTCAATGTCATTAAGAACAGTTGATACAACATACAATGTACTATAAATGAGACAGTGATCACACATACCCTGAACATGATAAATAAACACTCCAAACACGATATATCGAAAATGAATTAATAATTTATTTTCAATGACTTAATCTCCATAGTTTGTTTGTGTATGTAGTATTATTGAAAGATATTTCTCATCGAAAAAATTATTCTGAATTCAAAAATACATTGCCAAAGATTGCTTAATACAAGTAAGGGAAAATGTGTAATGTAATGTAATACCTCCCCATAAAGTCCAAATTAATCCGAACATGTCTCGGAAATGGTCAGTAAAGAAAAAGTTCAGCACACTTCCTAATCTCGACACAGTCAACATAACACCATAAGCGAATGCAAGCTCTTTATTTTTGAACCAGTACGCTCCTATCCGAAATTGCACAACTGTAAGGTAAAGGGACACGTGGTATAAAATGTCATCGGTGTACGAGAAATATTAGGTGACAACTTGGATATAAAAACAGTTGGGGTAGTCTGTTCATCTCTTCTTTAACGGGGCCCATTCGACAGCTATGGTCATTACAGAGCCTCACCAGAGAGAGTGGGAAGCAAGATACTCTAGAACGGGGAATTGTATCCCTACTCTTATTTCGAATAGTGTTCCTGGTTCTTTATCGCGCTCGGTAAAGCACCGATATACACCTCACCCGTTCCCTGTGATTCCTGGTCTCGGTATATTAGTATTGGGTAGCTTTTAGTCTCAGCAAAATGTCAAAAGAAAATGGAAGAATTAAGTGTGAAATGCTTACTGTCCGTTGATACACTTTAAACAATCACCTGTATTTTTTTTTGTCAACATAACATAAAATTGAAATGGCTGTTTACGACTATATACAATTTTATTATAATAAAACTGAGAAGCATAAAATGGTTGTATCTCATTCTGGGACCAATATACTACACCTAGGACAAAAACATACGTGTACATTGGTCTCAGGTTGTATTTAGAAACTAGGATAGCCGATCAGCCAAGCTGATTTGTTTGTTGATGGAATGGGGCTTTATGGGGGTGTACTGTGTTATGCTGTCCTCAAAAATGTTGGTTTGTGGTAGCTTTTAGCAGTAGGTAGATAAAAAAGCATTTTTTGTTGTTATTGTTGTTTTTGTAAACATTATATGCTCGTACTGAAACCAAAAAGCTGGAATAATGAAGGAACAGAAATTAAAGACCAATACAAAAGTTTTGAATGAAACGGTCGATAAACTGCAAACATATTTTTTAAGGTTAGTCTAATGGAGCAATATTCATAATTTTCATATTCTTACTGCTTATTGCTCCGTTTCCAGAGCCAAATAATAATCGTCCCAGTAACATAACTGGAAACATAATTGTTGTTCCTTTTAACATTGCTCCTGTCGCGAAAACGGATGTACCCGCTAAACACAGAAATGAAAATATTATGGCGCCAACTGTAATATAGAAAATATAGGTAGTTTTAAAAGATGCAATTATGGTAGTAGTAGAAAATGCTAACAAATATGTAAAAGAATACACAAAGGTACCTCAATAAATAAAGTTATGTAATTACCCAAGGCCATGCAATTAAAATTCGTTTTGTGATATATACATATGTACAAGTGTACGAGGTGAACACAAGCAATTATAATAGCTTACATAATTATGCGATTAATGTATTAAACATTGTTTAACATGATTGATAGATATATTGGCAAATCAAGACGGAATTAATTCATTCTGAATAAGTATGTATTCTACCTCTGTTGCCAAATTTATCTATCAAAAATCCAGCACCAATGACAACCACGGCGTTACTGAAAAAAAACATCGATAATGAATTTAGAGCTAAGTTATGACATACGACAGCGAATGTTTTTATTGCGAAAATGTCATTTGTTATAATAAAAGCTTACATTATCTTAATGTCGTACGACTTGTTTTGTTAAAAAATGATACCAATATATGATTATAAAGCTGCTTCTGCTTAAGGTGATGTTAATGTTGTTGTTCATGTTATCACTGGTGTTGCTGTGACCTCTGCTGCTGATGCTACCGTTTCTATTGTTGTTATATTATTGTAACAGTTTTGCTTTAATTGTTGGCCACGTTGTTGCATATGATGCTGATGATCATTATCATCATAATTATGATGAAAATCAAAATGATGATGATGAAAATGATGGTACTATTGCTGCTGCTATGGTTTATGTGACTGTGGTTATTGTTGCCACTGAAACTGATGATATAATCGCACAAACTGCTGTTACTGATGCTGCTAATAATGATCATGATAATGATGACAATAGCGTTGATGACAATGATAGTGGTCGAGACGATGAATGTGATTATGCGACCGTCGTCATAGCAATCCTTGTCGTTGTGAAAGTTGTTGATACAATGGCCAATTAATATTACATGTACTACACCTTCCCTGACACAGTTTTCTCAATGTCGCTTTAATAACTTCGTACTTTGAAAATAATCATACTGTGAAAAGTAGCAAATATAAAACTCATGTCGCTCTTTAATTAAATGTCAATTGCATTTTAAAACTGTTACGTGTGTATGTTATTATCTTCCGTACTAATTACAAGTTTTAATCAGCGGTCTTTTATAATTAACCCGTTTTTTTACATCGATTGTGAGTACCCAAGCTATAGACATACAAATACATCGTTTTTGAATAGAAAGTACTTCAGTATCCTTTGACAATACGAATAAATAAATAATTCTATAGAACTTACGTCCATGCAAATATTGCGTAAAATAAGTTATATTTATCATCGTCAATACCAAGGCAGTCTGTAGCATTGCAAATAACTGTTGAGTTGTTCGATATACTCGGGATACATTCCTTTAAAATATTATTAAAATCGACTGGGTCTATAGAACAACAAAATAAAACTCACATACTATAATTGTTGTATACAAAACATCAATAACATTAACAATTAGCAAAATATTAAAAATATTAATGAATGCATTTGTCTAATTTATACATTCTCTCAGTAAACAAAAAAAAAGCAAGGAACGGAATTCTTGAGAATTTTTTATGGCGACCTTTTGAAATATGGTTTAAAATCACAAAAAGGCAGATACTGTAAAAGATCTACTTAAAATATGAAGTTTCAGATATTTCTAAATATTATTGAAAAAATGCTTCTTACAGGACAGGTAAGTTGTTCTTGAAGCACACTGGGCATGTCAAAACAGAAATATGTTCCAAACGTTAGCAGACTGTTAAATAACAAGATAACGAAGCGGTACCCATCTGAAACGAATGTATATCTTATATCAACCCTAGTTTTAACAAACTATACAATCAGTTTTAATCTCCGCAATTTAAGACATAATAAGAGACCGTAAATGTTGCTATTTGAAGTACGGAACATTAATTTCACGGAATGTATAGTGTTCCAATACCTATCGGTGTGTTCAGATCTTAAGTTTGTTGCGGATGAAAAAAAATATACAAACATTATCAGCGAAGTAATATCTGCAGAAAACGTGAATGTACTCAACGCATATGATCCACCTTTTTCTAAAGGGACCGAGATAAAAAAAAACTGAATATAAGTCTTCAAGCTCAATTTCAATGTTACTTATGGTAAAAGAACTATTATATCATTGGCAAGATTGGTCCAAATATGTATTAAAACTTCCAAGTACGGTGTCTTTTCAAACAGAATACTTAGATAATAGTAATACTAACACTTGTAAGTTAGTAATACTTTCCAAGTTTGTTGCTGTGTATTCTGTTACTACAGTAAAACATGAGAACATGTCCTGTGTAAAATAGCCACTGTTACAACACAATATGCCCGTTATACAATATACACGTGTTTACCCAGGCCAATTACTGATTAAGGGCTAATTTTTAATTTTGTCTGACAACGGGAGGAGAAGAGAAAATATAGCCCCTACCATTACAGCCGATATGATCGGGGGACTAAGTCATCCCTACTCCCCACACACACCTCCGGTTGTCGACAGTATAAAACCACGTGATGTTGTAAAACGAGTAGGAAAATGTATTTGATTATAGAAAATGTATGATCTTACTTCTATTTGGATCCATTGTGATCAGATACTAAAATATCCTCTTTTGTAAATAATCACACCAACACACAATTAAAACAGCAGATTTATTAAATAATAGCATATTCAGACACGACAAAATATGTACACATAATCTATGTTGTTAATTAAGTTACATATTCAAACCAATGTAGTGTTCATATATGTTTATCTTATCATAAACTATTTCAGTGTACGTTGGGCCTATTGTCAATAGATTAAACAGTACACTTGTTTTATTTATCAATGTAATAACTTGTATAATATACAAAGTGTGCACGTGAAGTAGTCACATGAAATACTCCGTCTTAATGAAACAAGTCATCATAAAAAATAGAATTCTTTATCTAAATTTCAGCTTAACCATGAATTGTATTTATGTTGTCGGAGATTCACAGATGATGTAAGATATGTATATATATATATAAAGCAATTATAGTTTCGCGTCATACGGTGACTCAATGATGGAGAAAAGAATCACATTAAACATGCATGAAATGGTCGAACGGTGAATTCGGTTTCCGAATATTCATGATCAGGTACTATTCTCAATCCCGTCTTTCCTCAACTAAGCGAAAGCAAGTAATTTAGACATTGGTTAAAAAGAAAATTCAAAAGCGATACATGTATTGCATTCATTACTTCTCAAAACAATATTATAATTGAATGCTGTTTAAAAGCACATGTAACTGTCAATTTATGGGAAAATCCCATCTTAATCATGCTTGTATTTATCTGAACCTCACCGTATTGTTTATACCTTCAAAACATGCCCTGGAATATGTTCTACATGGATTATGTTACATCAATGACTCTTGGTCCAATTGTTTTTCAGAAAAAAACTGAAAAATCACAACACAGCAATTTGCACTAAAGTGGAAAAATAAAAAAAAAATAAAAAAAATTTGAATATTATCCATGCAGTCCCTGTAGTTTAACATTTTATCAATTATGTCTACAATAGGGCAACACAAAAGAATATGACTGATGACATAAAAATAAGCATGAAGAACACAACACAAATCAAAACGTCAAATTTATTTAACACACCAAACCAAAGCTGTGTTTCTTTAGATACCGTGTCAGCAGCTTCTGTATTGGACGTCTTGTTTTCACCAGAAACCGCTTCTTCGATTTGCGCGCTTGTTGACGCCACGGGTTCAACTTCAATGCTTAAAGTTGTATCTTTGTTTCCTGATGATTTTGATGGTGTTTGCTTCATACATGAATATGTACACTTCTGATAGAATTGCACAATGCAACCTTTGATGCCATTCGTGACTAGAAGTTTCGCTTGGACGATAGAATACAGGACTGATATGACGCCCATCAGTAGTAAAGTATCCACAAAGATGATAAAACCTGATGTCTGAGTTGAACTGTCGGGTACATGAGCCTTAATGACGGTTAGAAATATTACATACGCCAAGAAAATAGTAATCGCGAATCCACCTTTCTCCCCGGAATCAATAGGTATCAAAAACATGCTCACGTTTATAGAAGCCAACATCAGAAGAGGGATTATAATAGTAAACGTTGAAAAATTCGGGCGTCTGCGCAATACAAATTCCACTACTATCTGGTAATTCTTCTTCCACAATACCTTGTTTGACTTGACTTCAATTACACGCCATCCTGAATGTTCAGTAAACTCTTCCATATCTACATCGACAGCATGATCGTACTCTATTGTCTTATTAGTTTCATCAGCCGCGTAGTAAGTAAGCTTGCATGTTTGTACATCAAATGGATAGTAACGAATATCTACATCGCAGATAACACTGAAATTCAGACATTAAATTGATTATACAAATGCGTTTAATATATTTGCTCAAGATTGTAAGTCGCCACTCGCAACTACAGTACAATCTTATTACTTTGACTCCCTTAAGGGCTAGAGTATTCGGTTATTATATTGAGAAAGTCTCGTTTTTAAGTCGAAGTATTAAAGAACAAATGAAAACCTGTTCGGAAATAAATGGTCTTTATAAATAAATGGTTGTAATATCGAGATGGTCGCTAAGTAGGGTTTCATTGTACTTTTTTGTTCTTTCCATAATTTATTAAACTAAGCAAGATAAGAACCATTCTTCTCCGAAATATCAAACATAATTTGACTAGTTTGTTTAATTGATTGTATGTATGTTAAAAAATGTTAGATGAAATATGATGATATACATGTCTTGACATTTTTATGAGTTAAACAACGAATTGTCCTGAATTATGTGTATGAAAGTGTTATCATCTACATCAGAGGTAACACTATTCATTTGAATAATTGTAACGAGTATTTCGTTGTTTATATATTATAGTTTAGTTAACTGGTGTGGTCGTTTAATGTGTTTTACTGTATCAAAATAAAAAGCTAGGTATGTGTAAGTGTACTCTATTACGCATAAAAAACGTGCATCGCGAACTTACCTATAAGTACCATCAGGTACCCACTGTACTCTGCCCTTTCTACTAATAAAACATTTATCCGTCTTGTTACTGCCTACAATACCATTCCCACTGTACGGCTGAAGAGGTAGAAATTAATATACTCATGTAGAATATATAAGCATAACTTTACTTAATTACAAGTATATATGGTGACTGATTTACATCAGGTCGTATTTTCGCTTTTTTCGCCACGAAACTGCAAACACATTAAGGGGCGACAAAGTCAAAGCAAAAAAAATACGACATGGTGTAAATGAGCCACCATAAAAACATACACTGAGCCGAATTTTTAAACGTCCACATTGTATTTCATTATTACTACAGGAAGAAGATCATAGACTATGCTTTGTTGGTTATCAGGTAGAATATCCAGTCCAAAATGTATTTGAATTCTCTGATTTCTTTGTGTAGGTCGCTTACTTGAGTTCACGCAAGAATCAAGCACATGTTGTACAAGTATGATAAGATTGACGTTTAGAAAGTCAACTATGTGTACAATGCACAACTATTTTTGCCGGAATTTAGAACTAGTTTTACTAGCACGTTGCCTGACGAATGGGAATAAGACAAAACTAAACCATGTTCAAGTTATCAATTATTATATGCAAGTAGAAATGTACACTGTACATGTTTATTGACTTGGAATAAATATTATATGGTGATATTGGATACAAACAACAGTCAGCAATTCACACATACAGTGCAACCTCTCCAAGCAACACCCTTTATGGGTAACAAAATTATGTTGTTGTTGTGAGGTTGATCCTCTAGAAAGGTTAAATTGTGTAGTGGGAAATATCATACTATTGTTGAAGGGATATTTTTACTCAAGGGAGAGTCGCTCTGGAGAGATGACACAGAATTAGTATTCACTTGTCTAATCAAATTTAAAAGAAAATACCTTCGCAATTATGATGTTCGGTTTCCAAATCTCGTAGCACGGTAGGTTGACGTATTTGATATTAGAATAATGGCGAGGTTTCCATTGTACTGTTTCATCAAACCATACGAATCGAAAATACGCTAGTATGGAAAACTTCTGAGTAGCTGTATTAAATTCTAATATACTGAGTGGAAAGAACCGCGTCTTAATTGTAATCGGAGCAGATTTATTCAACACGGGAATAATTCTTTTATCGTAACGAAAATTAATGTCCTCTAATAGTTTTTTCATGTACTCCATGCTTGTTGAAGGGGTTGACGTCGGCTCGATCGTTTTTGATAACACGACTGACGCCGGTACATCCGATGTCGGGGCCACCATGGTTGTCGACTCAGGCGTTGCTGATGTCATCCCGGACATCGGACCGGTCGTTGACGAAATCACTTCCATACCCATTATCGACGGTACTATAAGACCCTTTGTCATCGATGTTTCCATCAGACCCGTTGTTGACGAAGGCACCATTGTCGTCGGCACTGGCGTTGTTGATAACACCATACTCGTCGGCTCAGGCGTCGTTGATGGTACCATGGTAGTCGGCTTGGGTGTTGTTGATGGCACCATGCTCGTCAGCTTGGGCGTTGTTAAGGACGGCACCATCAGACTCGTTGTTGACAACGCCATCATCAGACCCGTTGATGACGAAGGCGCCATAGTCGTCGGCTCGGACGTTGTTGACGACGGTACTATCAGACCCGTTGTTATCGATGGTACCATCAGACCGGTTGTTGACGAAGGCACCATGATCGTTGCCTCGGGCGTTAGCTTGGGCGTTGTTGATAACACCATAGTCATCGCCTCGGACATAGTTGATGGCACCATGGCCGTCGACTCAGACGTTGTTGATGACGGCACCATCAGACCCGTTGTTGACGAAGGCACCATGGTCGTCGGCTCTGGTCCTGTTGATAACACCATAGTCATCAAATCGGTTGTTGTTGATGGCACCATGGTAGTCGGCTCGGGCGTAGTTGATGGCACCATGGTCATCGACTCGGGAGTAGTTGATGGCACCATGGTTGTCGGCTCGGACGTAGTTGATGGCACCATGGTCGTCCACTCGGGTGTTGTTGACGACGGTATCATCAAACCCGTTGTTGACGACGCAACTATCAGACCCGTTGATGACGAAGGCACCATGGTCGTCGGCTCGGACGTTGTTGACGTTGGTACCACCAGACCCAGTGTTGAGGACGCCACCATCATAACCTTGGATGACGAAGGCACCATGGTCGTCGGCTCAGGCGTTTTTGAAGGGACCATGGTCGTCGACTCGGGCGTAGTTGATGGCACCATGGTTGTCGGCTCGGGAGTAGTTGATGGCACCATGGTTGTCGGCTCGGACGTAGTTGATGGCACCATGATCGTCGGTTCGGGTGTTGTTGACGACGGTATCATCAAACCCGTTGTTGACGACGCTACTATCAGACCCGTTGATGACGAAGGCACCATGGTCGTCGGCTGGGACGTTGTTTGCGTTGGTACCGTCAGTCCCGTTGTTGAGGACGACACCATCCGAACCGTTGATGACAAAGGCGCCATGGTCGTGTGCTCAGGCGTTGTTGAAGGGACCATGGTCGTCGGCTCGGGCGTTGTTGATGGCACCATGGTCGTCGGCTTGGGAGTAGTTGATGGCACCATGGTCGTCGGCTCGGGCGTAGTTGATGGCACCATGGTCGTCGGCTTGGGAGTAGTTGATGGTACCATGGTCGTCGGCTCCGACGTAGTTGATGGCACCATGGTAGACGGCTCGGGCGTAGTTGATGGCACCATGGTCGTCGGCTTGGGAGTAGTTGATGGCACCATGGTCGTCGGCTCAGAGGTAGTTGGTTGCACCATGGTCGTCGGCTCAGACGTAGTTGGTTGCACCGTGGTCGTCGGCTCTTGAGAAGTTGATGGCAACATGGTCGTCGGCTCCGACGTAGGTGATGGCACCATGGTCGTCGGCTCGGGAGTAGCTGATGGCACCATGGTCGTTGACTCAGACGTAGTTGAGTGCACCATGGTCGTCGGCACTCGAGAAGTTGGTGGCACCATGGTCGTCGGCACGGGTGTTGCTGATGTCACCATGGTCGTCGGTACAATAATGGATGTGATAAATAGAGAAATAATATATACCACTCTCATCATTATAGATTGATATATGAATCATGTGTCGTCTAGTCTTCATAGATTAATTTGTGGTACAGTCAGAACATCGATGCACATGTATTCCGTCTAAGCCATTTTTAAAAGCTTTTTATTTAGTTACCTTAGAATTTTAATAGCTTAAATCCTAGACTTGACGTACACTTACAAGACAAAAATATAATTAGTTCATATAGAACAGAACGAATCGATGTAAAATATTAATTTCGCTCATTAAAATAAGATCTCGATCATTTATGGGAATCACTCCGCTTAAATTATCAGCAAATGTGCTTGACAATATATTTTCAGTCACTCCACGATTATATTGACAGGTCTTCGGTAAAGTCGATACTCATAGTGTAAGTGAAACTTCCGTAAAGGTTGACGAAAAAATGTCAAAGCGCTGAAAGGATCGTTGTAGGCTCGGTCAGTTCTAGATAGATATAGCATTGCAAGTTCTTTCTTCAAAGTGTGTTGGTATACATTAATTTCCCCTACCGATCATTCAATAATAGCATTGGTCAACAAAAAAAAAACACTGGTTGACAGATTGATCGATATATCTGAACGTGAGATCCAGGAAAATGACATAAATTGCTTTTTTCGATTTAATTCTGCATTTCTCCATGGACTGATTTCACACAGTTTATATCAGGGCCATACAAATAGAAAGACCTTGTTTACTAGTATATGAACATAACATAATGCTGCCAAAGACCTATACTATTCATAGGTAATTGCTGTTGCTGAGCCCAGTTGTTGCAATATTATATAGGTCTTTGTCCTGATGAAGCAAAGGTGTAAAAGAAGTTGTTGGTTTCCGCTTAACCGACCCCCCCCCATTTTTTCCGCCGACCCCAAAGTGTTTTGGACTATCAAAGAGGTATTTCACAGAGAGGGTAAAAAATACGACTTTGCTGACCCTACACAAATGTTTCATGATCGGCAGATATCGTAACACAATCCGGCTTATAGTCATGGACCTATTATCTGTCCAGTGGAGTGCTTATGATGAAGAATCTCTGTATGAATGTTTGTGGTCAATGTTGCCAGGTCATTTCAGATTTATGGCATCAGTTCTCTTGTACAGTAAAACAGAGAACCATTTTATTTCCGATGTGATATAATGGTTATAATACTCTAATAACTGATGTATTTCTTATAGAATGTAGTGCGCAGGCACATGTCTTTGTGCCAATTTTATGTAAGATTTATTTTGGATTTTGGTAGTCAGAAATATAAATTAACCCATTATGAATTGCGCAATGACAAAACAGCACTGTTTGCTCTGCGACCGGTGTTAAACCTGAACAGCCCAATCAGGGTCTAAATTGTTTGCAGGAAACATCTGAAATGTCCCGCCATGCCTCTCTTAAATCATAGGCGTGATGCCAATTGCGACAAGTAATCTCCAATACTACCATACTGATCTGTATAAAAAAGTTAAAAACTTCTTCTTCCCAGCCACTGCCACTCTAGAACCAACTGCCATTGACACTCACATCTGCCAGAGCCAATATGAGTGCTTATAATTGCCTCAATGAAGTATCGGCGCATTACGTCATGTTTCTATCTGTTTTTAAGTTGCACTTCCGTTCATGCCTCACAACTACCTGTATATATAGATTTATCATGCAACTGCCACAGTAACTGCCTGATAACACATGACCTGAGAACATTATGTGTTCTCAGGTCAATTAAGGCTGCTAGTAGCCTGAGAACACTTTTTGGCTCCGCCCACAAAGACGGACTACTTTCATAAATTATGAATGGAACATTTTATTTGCTAAATCATAAAAAACAGTGTTTTTTGTCAAATAAATTTATTGTAAGAAATATAAAAATAGTATACAATGTATCTGAACACAAACTATCATAAATAAAAACAAAGAATCATCAAGAAATGCTTATTTATGCAACTTAACAAAATACTAAACTTACATCAAAGAAAAAAAATGGGAGCAACTTTGGAACATGTGATTTACTAGAGAATCGTGTAAAACGTCATAGAATGACGTCATTTTGTTCAACCGTGCGCGATGTTTTTCCCGCAAAATCGTGTAAATTTATTGAAATTGAAGTTATATGGACGAAAATAATGCCGATTAAGCAGTAAGAAAATAATTCTACCATTACTTATGAGTTGTATATAATTGTTAACAAATGATTTCTTTAATGTGAAATTTTTTGATCCATGAGAGCTTTTTTTAATTATTTTTCCCAATTGTTGTGAACTATTTATCTGCGGATGTTGACTGTGATTTGCCGGGAGACCGTAATAATCACACTAGCCGCGGAATTAAACGCTAAATTTCAGGTGAAATGACACTAAACAATGCTCCGAAAAATGAGTTACATGATAAATATATAGAAACTCGGGTCACTGTCAGGATCGAACAATGTTATCAGACTCGGCGATATCGTCCAAGGTGACTCGCTAAAGCTCACTACCCTGGACGATATCACCTCGCCTGATAACATTGTTCTCACCGGACAGTGACCCGAGTTTCTCTATATGCCAGATTAGTCCGTTATTCGGTGTAAAAAGCAATTTTCCTCAAAATTATTGAGACGATGAAACCCATTTGTATAAAATTTAGCACCCATGATACTGGGATCATATATGTGAACATAACACAGTATCTCCCCACCGCTTATCAGATTGAATAGAATGTACATACGCTTATTTATCAAGGCCTTTATCACTTTCTCACTAGACAAGACTGTGTATGGTGTCAACTGAAGTCTCTTTTTGTTACTTACAGAATGTGTGGATAGTATATGCACATAACAAAGGTCACTTGTCGTTGCATAACATACACATATTTTCGATGCGAACCGCCTCTCGTAATACATCGTTGGCCCAGAGACGTATAATTAATATACGTCTCTGGTTGCCCCCCAGCACTTGGAACTGACTCTGACAAATGAAAAGGGGTATAAAACTCAAACAACAAACAAACAATTTCAGGCAGTGCCTTATTTCATATTAAACCAAACCGTTTTATTGTATTCTGAATTATTTTTTGCTTTTTAGCCAAGATCACTGATCACTGAGACATTTGGAATGATTCCTGTTTCGGACGCTTTTAGTGCTTTGATTCTAGTCAACAATAAACAATAAACTGGTTCCCGTACACTAGTCTATTTGGTGCACTGCAGCATGGAACGGGAACCAGATTAGGTCAACCTACGGAAAGTTCTTCGTATGATGAAGTATCCAGTTTTCTCCTTTTTATGAACTGCTGCTTCGTGAGTGTTGATTTTTGTTGATAAAATGTGATGCACTTGACGATGAAATAAAGGCCTAAGTGTTTAATGTTTTTATTTGTGGTTGTACGTGCTAGTTATGTAAATGTCATGTGTTTCCGCGAATTCGCTATATTTGTGTCCTTCACTCTTTGTATTTGTCTTCGATCAGAGTTATTCTAATATATATTTTCTACTACTAGTGACGAACATTAGTATACTAATATCTTATGATCAAACAAAGAAAGTTCTGTCTGTCCTGCATGGGTACCCAGAGGGTCGGGTTGTATCTTCTCTAGCAATCTTGTGTGGTAAGAGTGTATGCAATGATCTAAACCAGGTAGTTGTAAATAAAACTACCTGCCTAAACTAACTGTGTGCAGTCGCCACTAACGAAACGAGGCTGTCCAATCAGAATCCCAGAAAATATGAAACACAGTGATTTTTTGGGGGCACTTTTATAGCCGAAATTCGGTCATATTCCCAATAGAAAATAGTATCTTTTTTTCCCAATTCACAGACAAAATTTCCCAATCATTATAAATAATTTTAGAAGTTCATTAACATCACTATTGGTAGTAAATACCTTATTCTGCTACTGTTCTGTGGGAGAATAAGTAGAATAAGTTGAACATTGCAAAAATGTTAGTTATACATTTTTCCCACTTCCATGCTTTAGGCTTTTATGTTTGTTATATGATTATTATTAAGCATTTACGTATATAATATTCTACTTTTCCCGAAAATAATGGCAAATTTCCAGATTTTCTGTGCTTTCCCGCAAATCACACCAATGATGCTATATATATTACCCCACAATTAAATGTGCAATACTGTTTAACTCCCAACTCAACAAACAATATAACTGTGCGTACGTACACCACTTTGTATAGATGTGATAATTATAATAATCTTCAGTGATATTTTAATCTGTAAATTAACTTTTACATGTTTGTATATAGATAGATTTACGATGGAAATGGTGTAATAAAATACAACCAATTATAATGTTTGTTGCACTTTGTAGTGTTTGATCTTAATTCTTATAAATGAAATATTACCCTGCTATAATTTAGTTTTCACGTCAGTATTTTTCACGCAATTTATAAATATAAAACAATGTTAGTACTAGTTTATGTCACTATAAAAATGGATTTACAAAGTGTCGAATGGAAAATTAAACTTTGATTCTATTGAAGAATTTTGCGGCTGTGAAAATTGTGTTTTGGTGGATAACGTGGAAGAATATGTTGGCTGTGATTCTAAAATACAAATGCGTGATTTCCTAAGTTTATTCCTCACAATTAAAGGCGATATCTATAATGATCAACCATTCTCTTTCACACCCGCTTATTCGCCATTATATCCATGTTTGTGAGATATGATGTCACACACACCTGTAAATCGATTGTAAATGGGTAAAATGGCGGCGCCCTGCACTCTTTCAGATAGCCAACCTAATTAATTTTCCTTCAAGATATTTTTTTCTTATTTCTGATAGTTCCCTATTCTTGAGTTCAATCAGGTCAATATCAATGTTTAAAGAATTTTCCAATATTTCAATATCTTGTATTAACTGTTTTTACTTATTTGTATCTTGGCTCTTTTTAAATGAAGCATAATTTGTCTTTATATAAGTAAAGAGTCATTAAATTTCCAGTATGATGACCCCTTGACTATTTTATCTAAGGACAAATTTAATGTTATCATAGCATGGTCAGTTCTGTAGCCCAGTAATATTTCTGATTTTTCTAGACAAATTATACTTACGAGTATTTGTTTATTATAGCTGTTTGCGAGTACTTACTGTATTGTCTATTACTATTTTTGGCTAATCCTGGCAATTTGATTGGCTAATGGTGATTTCAGTCATTTTTTATTGGTCAATCATTGGACTGGCTATTTGTCGCGTTACCTGTCATGTTAGACTGAATCTGTTCGTCTGCTCTGTTGTTGAAACGTAAGTAAGTAATGTAGGCATCGTTCTATGATGTTAACGTGGCATAATATCGGAAACATCTTTAGATGTAAGTTTAATGTGGTTGTATCATATCAGACTATAGTGGATTTAGTAGTATTTAGGGTGTACTTTATTCCATTGATGTATGGTATGGTAATACCATGTACATGTGAACTATATACATGAATGTATTCATTTGTCAAATACTCATAATTGTCAAAATATGTGTATTATCTATAACTTGTAAATATGTTATTCTCTCCATAATGGAGGAATGAATAAAGTAGACGGTCAATATCCTTTATGAAAAAAGCAACTTCATACAAAAAACTTAAACCAATACTTCTTGTAATTCGTCTACCTATAACGTTTCGTTATAGTTTTTCTTGTTACATTTAGTTAATAGAATGTCACTTATTAAAAAGAAATCTAACCTTGATTGTTTTAATAGGTTCTTTTTTAGCCATGTATATTTTTTTTCTTTCATATGTACTTCTCTCAATACATCAACAAGATTAAATTCTAACATGATTTCTAATACTTTATCTCTCAAATTTGGGTGATTTAAAAAATAATGAAGATTTTAAGTGAAAGAAAGGTGAAATTTCAAGTTTAACAAAATACATACATAATTTGTGATAACTTTTCTAACATCAAACATTTAAATAACACACATTTTTGTAAACATTTCAATGTTGTACACATAAATGTAAAAAAAAAATACCAAAAATAGCTAAGGCTTTTCATTATTTTTCAAAATTTTATACTTTTTGATGATTTTTATCAATTCTTTTTCTACTGATACCATGCAAAGTTTTTATATTTTTTGCATAGCATAATACAAACTGGAAACAATACTTGAAATGTAATATTGAGATCATTTACATAAAGTTAGAATGTTTTTCTTTGAATGAAATATATTTTACTTTGCCAAATACGCTGTTTGAAAAGGTGGCATATTTTTCAACAATTTGTTACACTTGCAACATTTTAGCAAAATTATGTTGTTCATATAATAAACAATACTTCTTTGGTTTCAATAGTTCAAAATGTTGTATACAGAAATGACATAACTGAAGTGTAATCTTAAAACTGGCTGCAAACACTGAATGTAACAAAAAATATTAACGAATTCATATAACTCCACAAGTATCAACTGCAATATGCTTTGAACAAAATACTGGATTTAATTGATGTGGTATTGTAAACTTAATGTCTAACTTTCAAACAAAATAAACTCTAGAAAATTGATACTAGTATATCTACAAATGTGTAATAATGATATATAATGCTATTTTAATACTAATGCTAGATGTTACACTTGCAACATTTTTTCAAAAACAATGATTCATCACTGTATGGATAACTTGGTCCAGTTTGGGTTTAAATTAATTAATATTGCATCTGATTAGATAACTGATTTTCAACAAATGAACCCCATGAACAAGAAATGAAATTAAAAGCTGGAAACTTCAGGAATGCTATCAAGATTCATTTGGTCCAAGGGACAACTTGCCATCTTATTAGTTTTACATTAAAATCCATTGAGAATTAAAATTTAATCACAATTCTGCATGTACCATTTTGCGTACACTTTTTATTTTTAAAACAAACAGAATTTCACTGACTTTAAATTTCATTTGAAACCCTGCCTACATCAACTCTTGATAAGTGAGTTTTTTCAGAACATCTGACTGTGGTTGCTAGGCAATGTCATCATTTTCGGGTCATGTGTAGGTACCAGTCTGTCTAAATGCATGTAGGAACTGCAACTTGACATCTTCCTGATCTGTTTGAAGAACCCTAGAATGTAAAATAGATGTACTACAATTATAAACCTTTAAGGATTAAAGGATTTTTTAATACATGGGGAATGTGTAAGATTATATTGTAAACAATTAAAAGTCAATGTAAAGATTTTAGAGTGATTGGCCTACCTTTGGAACATAAACACGCCTTTCTTCTCTTTTGTGCATACTTTTTATCTTTTTGTTCTGCATTTCTTCGGTTCCATGTTGTCTTTTAAGTTCTGTTTTCTTTTTCTGTCTGACTGTTCTTAGTTTCTGTATCCTTAGTCTGTTATTTTCCAATACAATATTATTAAATATTCATCTTCCTTTCTTTTTCTTTTTAACTTAAACTTGTATTTTGTGTTTTCTTTTTTTTCTTTTCTTTAAGCGCTATTTAGGATTTTCAAGTTTTTGCCTTAAATTTGGGTCAATTTAGTTTTTCTCTGTACTACTTCACTCTTTCGTTTTATTGTTAGATATCTCTAGTGGGTGCAATGATATGACGGTATACCAGTTTATTGTGATAAAGTGTCAGGCTGATAAGTACTTCAATACAACATTCATGTACTGCAATAATAATTGAGCTCATAATCCATTGAATTAAATGAATGCAGACACATTTTTTAGTGTTGTTTTGAACCATCAAAGACAGATTCATCCATAATAACAAATTATTTATTATTTTCAGTTTTCCATCAAACATAATTATACTGATAGTTTACCTATTGGTACTGATAAGTCATCTACTAGTTACACTACATGAACGAACCACCTTAAACATTTACATCTCTATGTGGTAATGGGTAAACACTTGAATTAAGAGTGACTTTAGTTTTATTGTGTTTTTCATTATATTTTACTGCCTTGCAATACATATAATAATGATATTGCAATATAGGTTACAAATGTAACTGTATTGCAATGTATTGCAATAGTACAGATTATGCCATATTGTTTCACCCCCTAGAGATCTCATTGATCTGATCATCTCCCTCACAAAGGTCATTTGACCACCAATTTGCCCATTGCAATTCCTAATTAATGTCAAAACCTTTGGAAAAATAGAAAATGCACCTTCAATATTCATTTTGACTATTTTTGTTACAAGTGTAACATTTCTCCCTATATTTATCCTTACTTGTTTATGTAGTCTGTTAATAGTAATATTACTTGCCCATGTACCTATTTTCAACATACTTTCATTGTGCTTAAAGTTTAAGAGTAGTAAAAGTAAAACCATTAATAATTAGTGTAAATAATATTCATTTTATTATGAAAGTTAGGGTATTTTGCAATTATCATACATATTTTTACTGATAAGTACTAAATTTCATTAAGATAAACTGTAAAAACATATAGCACATGTATCTCCTTAATGAAATAACTGTGCCTTTTAAGCAGCATTGGTAATATATGCATTATATGCCAGTATAAAATGTTCCTATTGCAACATGTCAAAATAGCGTTACACTGGCAACATCACTTATGATCATGCCTAGAAAAGGCATGCTTCACAAGAAACTGAGTGCACTATATGACCTCAGGTGGTTCTCCTCCTCTGAAATGTAAAGCAAAACACATGCTACTTCTGTGTTTTAGAAAATTCTAAACCATTAAACTCAAATGTTACACTTGCAACATTTATCAACAGGCAAAGTAATTTTCAATGGAGAGTGCTTGAAAAAACTTTTATCTTAAACCATTTGGTCATTTAATGTTCACAATATATCAGTCTTTTGAAATATACACTGATAATCAATACACTTACCTTCTGTCTTAATATGAGAGCATTTTAATTGAGATGAGCAGTATTTTTAAAGAGAAAAAAATAACGCAGTAACCATTTTCTTCTTAAAATAATATAGTTATTAAATGGTAGTAATGAAGTAAATTCAGTAAGCTATTAAACTTAAATGTTCACAAATTATGTAAAAAGCAACATTTCATGCTTCTATGAAGTAATAAATTCATACCATCATTTGGAAAAACATGTTTTACCTAAAATGTCCGAAAAACGTGTTACACTTGCAACGATTTTACACACATATTCTTTAATAACATTTGAACACATAACAGCAAGTTTATGAACCTTGGCTATGAAAATATTGACACCAAACCACATTCAACAGCATGGAGTTTGTGCTGAAAATCTTTGCATGATTTGCTACAGCTGAAATTTAAGGATCTGCTTCATTTTTTTTGAAATCACCCATTTGAGTTATTAACATGCGAATAGTTAAAATAATCTTTATCAGGAGACATAACTAAATTAAAATCACCCACTATTATACAGTGGTTGTCAATATCAGATATCTTATTCTTAATTTTTTTCAAAGAAATTTGGTTGATCTTTATTTGGACCATATAGACAAAATAGAGATATGTCAGTATTGTGGCTTCTAAAATGTAATATAATCAAATTGCCACCCCTCTTGATTGTGGACTAAAATTGCTAAAATAACATTGGAACCCCCACATACTCCCAGTAATAAGTTTATCTTTATCAGTAAAGTGTGTGTCCTGTAGAAATGGCAGTTGGAGAGAAAATTTTCTTGCATGGAAGCTTTTTGACAAATTTTTATATTTCATTTACTCTTTAATTGTAGGTAGTACAAACATGGGAACAAATCATACAAGTAGTGTGGATCAATGGAAATCTGTGATGAGAACAGATTTGGTATGGTATGGTTACTTTTGTTTTTATTACATTTCTATAAGTGACAGTTTGTGAGAAAATTTCCTAGCGTCAAGATTTTTTGACAAATCTAATTTCTTATTTTCTCCTTAAGCGTTGTTGGTACATGAATGCAACTTTACTTACAAGTAGTTGGCATGAACAAAAGTTGATGGCCAGGTTGAATTTGCTATGCTCTGTTTACTTTTGTTTTCATTGGAGCATGTTTGTCAACTAGAGATTTCAACTTGCAGTTAAAAGATTCTACATATTCATCCACATCAGTTATTTTCATGCTTGAAATAAGAAATCTGGACGATTTGATGTTGTTATTAAACTCATCAACATCAATTGATCTCAACTTCCAGAATGAAACAGTTTTTCTTACAGGTGCTGGTTTTGCTGCACGGGTATTGAAAGTCACAGCGAAATGGTCACATGTTACTTTCCCATCAGAATCGAATAGTCCTGGGTCGGTTACTTCTAAATTTGGAACTATATTATCAGTGGTCCTCGTAATAACCAGGTCCAAAGTGTGCCCAGTGACATGTGTTGGGCCATGAACATGTTGTTGAAATCCAAATGATTGTAGACAACTGGTGAATATCCTACTTAGTAGAGTTGTCTACATGAAAATTTAAGTCACCAACTATAACGACAGGGTTGTCAATAATAGAGTTGTTGGAAAGAAACAGCTAGTGGCCATTCATTGTTTAGAAAATCACTTGTATTCATTCCATTCTTTTTACATGGTGGCGGTCTATATACTATACAAAGACGAAATGAATATTTATTGATGGATGCATAACAATCCATGTACATGTATTCAAAGTTTGTGACATTCCCATCACTTGTAGAAGCAACAAGACACAGTTCTATAGTGGTCTTGTATATGATGGCAACTCAACTTCAATGTCAGTTGTTTACACAAATTGGTGTGGACATGACAGTTGTCTGAAGTACTCAGGTCATCGTGACGTTATGACGTCAGTAGTGAATAGCTTACCATTATTGATTCATATTTCTCAATGTTTTATCACCACCTAAAACATTTCTCATGTCTGGCTATCCACTGATTTAATAACTACCTATACCAGTTCTTGTCAAGGTAAGCAATAAATTAACTGCCTGTGAGGCCACTGATAATCACTGTGAATCTGCAATCTTGATCAACAGCGTCCTATATTTTTTGCACTAACGCGATTGCTAATGTCGCCTTCAGTACATGACCCTTTTCATCCTGAATGTCTAGCCTTCCGTCTTTAAATTGTTTATGTAACTTGAATATCAGTGGATCTGCTGAGGACTGGTTTTACTTCTGCTTCTTGTTACATATCTCTGGTCTGTGTGGGTGTTTTACCAGGATTGACACAATATTTTATAATTGTGTGATGTTCCGAATAATAAATTGACGTCATTTTTTACAAATTTCTTTGACGACCACTTGGATGGTTTGTATCGCAGGACCATGATTATGAATGACCTGATGTCAATATTTGGTCAGTTGGAAGACATGATGTCCATTGTCGCATGCACAACGTACAGCGCCAAAATCAGTTGGTTTTATTAAAAGATATGGACATTAAATGAGTACAATACTTCAAAAAAGTTTGACCTGCCCCACCCTAGTGATGATTGGTTACTATAGCGACCCAACATGTACATGTGTTTATATTTCATTTATTATAAATTATTACTAGCAAATAAAAGTTATTAGATATGACTTTATTTCTGCCAATTTTCATCAATTTCTGTTAAAAGCTGAATGAAATGGAGCAAAAGTCCACATAATTCTGGGACACCCCCCTCATACTTATCATACAATTGAGTAAATACAATTTATTCTTTGATTAAAATATTATAGAATTCTTGCAAAAGTCGCTTCAAATGCACCGTCTTGCAGTTTTATAATATCAAAGTTTTACCGTTATGGCATTTGTTTCTCAAACCCAAAGGTGATTAGATGATTGGTCTACTTTAAAGACCCCATGCTGCAAGGCATGTGTGTGATTAAGAAAGGTGTGATAATCCAATTGGCGCTAAAATAGCAAGTAGATAATTGGATCATTATTTTTATGATATACAATACAATTCAGAACAGAACAAAACAGAATTTATTAAGACTTAAGTATCTTGTTACAAACATATGAAATATTAAAGAAAAACATGTGAAGAAAGAATATTCAAAACATAAACAATGATATATTAGTAATGTATCGTTATTATGCTATTAAATATTTTAAAAATGCATGTATACATTTTACATACAAAACTGATATTGTTCATATTCATAGCTTACATTGACTCATGAATAAGAATCTCTACATGCGCATCATCAAGAATATGAATTTCTAAATGTGCATCATCAACATTTTTTGGCATGCATTATCAGTATCAAGATATTAATAAATAAAACAATGATGATTGATATTGTTCATATTCATAGCTAACATGCACTCATGAATATGGTTTTCTATATGCTCATCGATAATAGGACTTTATATATACGCGCATCACAAAATATGAAAATAACATTCATAAAACTTAGAATTGTGATATTGACAATTCAAAATAACAGTATTCAACGAAAATTTGAAATTGATATAAAAAGTATTTTACATAGCTTGCAAACACTCTAACAGGAATTTGAATTTCTATACTCTGAACATGAATATGAATTTCTATACGCGCATCACAAAATTGAATATATAACATTCATAAAACTTTTATTAAATAAAGTAACCGAAAATCAACAATTTGTGGTGTATACTATTGATATTGATAATTCTAAATAACAACTAGTATTTAACAAAAATTTGAAATTGTTACAAAAATATTTTACATACACTGCAGATGATGACCAAGATATAGTTCATATTCGTAGCTTACATGCTCTTACAAATAAGAATTTCTATGTGTGCATTCATATAACATCTCATAACTTTTATTAAAGTGACCCAAGTTCAAGTATTTTTGGTGTGTACAATTATTGTTATGTTCTTGATAATTTCACAGATTTCTTTAAAGAATAAACATAAAATTGACTAAAATATTGTTCATATTCACAGCGCAGACACGTTCACAAATATGAATTTCTAAACGAGTATCCATATAACAGCTCATATCTTTCATCAAGTTGATCCAAAATCAATGATTTTTGGTATATCATGTTATTTTTATGTTCTTTATGATTAAGAAATAAAATACTTTCGAAATTCTCATAAATAATGAAAATATCGTCCATATTTGTGTATTTTATTAATTTTTATTTTATTTTTATTTTATATCAAACATTTCTACTGTATTGGCCTTCATCAGTGATAATAAAATTTATTGTTTATTATTTATTTATGCACTCAACAACATCTACTAAATTTACAAAAAAGAGATTATATTTAGTTAAACAGGTACACTTATTGAACACAACTGTTGGAACACATTTACCTTGATGACAATTGGTAAATATGTTACATGTGAATGTTTAAGCAGTAAACCAATTTTCGGCTTTAATTTTTGTCCACGATAGTCTCTATTTTGGTTTATAATGTTCCGAATGACTCGCATTCTATCCAGTTTATGACAACGATTTTCATTGGCCGATTTCCAAAGGGCTTTCCAAGGTGAAATGACAACATGTTAAAAGAAAAAATCGAAATTTAAACGTTGAATTACATGTTATGTAGGTAAAATAGTCTATGCAATCAATGCAGGAATATGTCTTTGTTCAGTTATGGCCGTAAATAGAATATTCATATACATGAATTCTCGATGAAATCTAAAAACAACCTTTATTTTTTTTTTTTTTAAATTTTTTTTTTTATTTTATTTTTTTTTTTTATCTAAAAACAACCTTAGTGATCATCCAGAGAATTTTCATTGAAATATACCATGTTAACATATTGATAAATAGTGTTTTTTATATCTCAGTTAATTATGATCTCATTTTCAGCAATGAAGAAGGCATGGTGTCAGATGTACAGGTGCAAGCACCCTTGTGTAAAAGTGATCATGCATTGATTAAATATAATTTTAAATCCAGCACACTGGATAATGATAGTGAGAAAGTAATATATAGGTATGATAAAGCGGATTGGACTGTTATTAGAAAGGACTTAAACATAAACTGGGAAGTGAAATTTAAGGGACTAACCTTAGATGAACAATGGGAGAAATTTAAGGAAACAATAAACTCAGTGACAGAAGAAAGTGTTCCTAAAATGACAGAATTTTTTTATTTGCAGACAATATGAAGATATTCAGGGAAATAGACAATATAGAAGACTGTTATAATCTTCAGTTAGATATTTTTGAAATGAAAAAATGGTCATATAAATGGATGTTAAAATTTCACCCAGATAAACGTAAAACCACGAGAGTGGGTGGTAGTAAAGTAGATAAATATGAATATAGACTAGAATCCTCTTTGAAACCTATGGAAAGACAAAGTGAAGAAAAGGACATTGGCGCTATTATAGATGATAGACTTTCATTTGAAAAACATATATCAGAGAAGATCAATAAGGATAATTCTTTAGTTGGAGTGATCCACAGAACATTTGAATTCTTAAACAATAACAAAAACTCTATTCACATCACTAGTACGACCTCATCTTGAATACGCAAATTAAGTGTGGAGTCCATATTTAGCGAAACACATTGAAATGATTGAAAGTGTTCAGTGAAGAGCGACTAAACAGGTACCTGGTCTTAACAATTTTACATACAAAGAAAGACTATGTATACTAGAACTGCCAACATTAGCATACAGAAGAATTAGAGGAGATTTGATAGAAACATATGAAATATTAAGGGGAAAATATGACTCAGAAGTATCTGAAATATTTGAATTGAATGAAAACCAAGCTACTAGGGGGCTTAAATATAAGTAATACAAAAGAAGATCAAGGCTAAATATAAGGAAACATTCTTTTTGTCATAGAGTTATTGACATTTAGAATAGCCTACCGATGGAGATTGTGGAAGCAAATACAGTATACTCTTTCGAAAAAAAAACAGACAAGTTTCTAAAAGATCAACTCATGTTATATGACATTAAGATGCCAATGAAACTGGCCAGATGTTTAAGAATAATGAAATTGAAGAGCTGACGTCACAAGTTAGAAGCAGCCTAATGTCAGAAGAGGATCTGTGAGTACTCTGTGAGTTATTATAGTTATATTCAGTATTTAATTGTTTATTTATTATCTATTCATGATACAGTTACCATGCAGGTATGTTATATATTAATAAATTCATCTTTTACAAACTTGCACTTATAAATTTTAACTACCTGTAAATCAAACTAAACTGATAAAACAGATTTAATTGGGATCCAAAGAAGTGTTTCATTGAAAAAAGTAACTAACATTTCTGTTTAGAGTTCAAATATCACCACACAATATTTATCCATTTATTTTCATGGAACAACATGATTGTACGAGGGGTTATCCGAAATTACGTGGACTGTCTTTATTGTGTAAGAGCTATTTAAGATATTTAGCCGAAATTTGTACACAACTTAGAAGAAAATATGATAAATAAACACAGAAATTTTCATATATATAGCTGTATTTATTATCAAAATACAGGAATTTACGTAAACACATCTCGGCGATTGTGGAGCACTCGGAAAATAATCTGACGTCAACGTCAGAAAAGCGTAACGTTACAAGCGTCAGCACCACATGTTAAGTTACTGTTTCTCAAAATTATCTCTGCCAGCCTGCAGGCGATCATACATATTAGGTAACCATGCTTCACCGATACCAGACAAATATGTTTAGTGGCGTTAATCAAGTCTGCAAGGGATTCAAATCAATGGCCCCGCAGTTGTCTCTTAACCTCTGAATTAACTGATATTGTTACTAGATCTATTGAATTACAAAAAAATATTAATATCTTTATTTACTTAAACATACAAATATCATTAATTATCAATATTACCAAAAGTTGTATTTATTAAGAAATAGTTTTATTGTTTTGTTTTGACATTATTGTTACATTAATACTATAAAAATTGAGTGACTATGCTACCCCCGGGAATATCTCGAAGTTCATAGCAGCCAAACCTGGTGAGTTGGCAGGATGTGGAACTATCTTGAGCTCCATCAGTGACAACTCAAGGTCTGTGTCAGTGTGGATGTTTATGAAGGATGCGCCATAATGTTTCATAATCGCAGCTGATCAACCTCATAATTTCTACAATAGTTTGACGTCCGTCAATATCTCCACAAACCTTGACGTCTTCATTGTTGAGGTAAAAATGGTTTTCCACCTGTACCCGGTATCATCTTTAGCATCTTCACTGAACCTTTTGTGCCATTTAAACATTAGTGAATGCAGAATTGCCTTTCTTGAACTTGCTTGTTGCTTTTGATCTAAAATCTGTGATGGTGTCATAACTAAATTCATACAAAACGTATAATAGCGCGATTTTTATTTTTCAATATTACGTCATTCTGTGCGTCGTAGATATAGCGGTGTCCTGTTTTCTAACGATATCTACATATATTAACGGATATGACATCCAATAAAACCACATAATTATAGCTAATTTGATGTCATGGAACCAATGTACAACGTTTAGCGGGGTTTCTACGTTAATGTTTGTCATAAACTCAAAATATGACGGCTATTTTTTTCTTTATTTTAGCGTGCTCCGGGTATCGTTTAGGTACATGTTTTAAACCATTATAAATTTGTAATTTATACACATATTAATCTGTAGTTACACAAAGACAGTAACAATACATTAAAATGTATACAGCTAAAGTTCCATCACACTAAACGTTGGCGTTCAAAAGATCTTACAAAAGTCCACATATTTTTCGATAACCCCTCGTATGTGTGCACTATAACCATTTCATGGTTAATATGACATCATCAATACTAGGGGTGACTATTGGGTCTAGTTTTGACTATTGCAATGCTATTGCTATTGCTGAAAGTACTATTGTGATACTATTGCTATTGCTGGAAACTATTGTGATACTGTTGTCAAGATTTGAAAACCACAGAGATTAACTTGTAAATGCAAATTTGTACAGTGTAAGATATAACTTTGCTGTAAATACATCGAGACTTCTACTATCAATCCATACTATCAGGACACTCGGGGTCGCAATGCATCAATATTTTGATACATTGGCCCACCCCTAATCAATACCATGCTGTCAAAAGACATCACATATTCGTATAAAAATGTTTAAAATTAGGAATTTTAATGTGCTAGATTAGATACCTAAGTAACCTGGTAAGCAGATGATATCAATGGAAAACTCAATATGATTTAAGTAAAACAAAATTTGAGTTAGCAACATAGTGTATGTTGAGGGACTGACTAAAAATATTCATTGTTTCTGTAAATATTAATTTCAATTGTCATTGTTAGATATATAATCAGAGTTAAAGATTAAGCAGGTGTTTTATCATGGAAAGGGCAAAAAACATATGTTATAACAAAACTATGTAAAAATTGAATACTTTATTTTTATTATTAGGTTATGCTTTTGACCTAGATCTATTTGTAGCCAACAAAAGTGTTTGATACAAAATCTTCAGCTGAAGTAGGAGTTTTCTCATTGGTTAAAAGCGTTGTTGTTACAAATTTCTAGGGCAGAATTCGTAATTGTTAGTTGTTCGTAATTGTCTGAAAAAAAAAATGCAATCAAAATCTACAACAGTATGAAATTAGATACCGAATGTTTTAACCATGCAAAATAAACTCCTTATAGCCTAGCTGGGGTGATATTCACAAAGAATCATAAGTATTACCTTAAGAACTTCTTTATCCTTTACATGTTTTCCTTAACCAAGGATAAGGCATTGTCTTATCCTTAAAATTTTCCTCAGCATAAGCTAAGGTTTTCTTATCTAAGGGCATCCTTAACTTTAAGGAAAACTAAAAATAGACCGGAAAATCAAAATACGTTCGTTTTGTCAACAAATCGTTGTAAATATGAGCTTGGCAAAGAGAGCATGTCTCATTTTTAATCAGTGACTTATTGCTTCAAGTGAAAGTCATGAATAGACAATATATAAATGATTTGAATATGACAAATAATGTTTATACAATGCGTAAATTCACAAACATTGAGAATTTTACTGCATTAACGGGAGCGGTGCTTGGCAGTTAAAAATAATGTGTAGGACAAATTCTTGGGGATTACGAAAACATCTTATATTGTTGTTATTAATTATGTTATGATTATTTCATAAATGATATATATAAAGGTGTGTTTATTTAAATCATATACAATATTTCGAGTAAAATATTGTTTTTCAAGGAAGTATATAATGATGATTTGTAAAATATGCACATACATTTGTATATTATTTATTGCTTCAGTTACAAAATTTCGTTAAAACATTGATTTTTAGCTCACATGTCACAAAGTGACAAAGTGAGCTATTAGGATCACTCTCCGTCCGGCGTCCGGCGTCGTGCGTCGTCAAACTTTTTGTTGTGAACACACTAGGGGCCACATTTTTGGCTCAATTTTAGCAAAACTGGGTCAGAACGTTAATATCAACAAAATCTCGGACGAGTTCGATATTGGGCCATTTGGGGTCAAAAACTAGGTCACCAGTGCCAAATAAGGGAAAACCTTGTGAACACTTTAGAAATCACTGTTTTGAATTTATCTTCATGAAACTTTGTCAGAATGTTTATTTTAATAATATGTAGGTCAAGTTTGAAAATGGGTAATTTCTGTAGTAAAATTAGGTCACTAGGGCAAATTGCTGAAAAACCTTGTGAACACTCTAGAAGTCACTGTTTTGATTGGATGATCATGAAACCTTGTCAGAATGTTTGTCTTCATAATATCTTGGACGAGTTCGAACATGGGTCATCTTGGATAAAAAACTAGGTCGCTAGGTCAAATCTTATGAAAAACCATGTTAACACTGTAGATTTCACAGTTATTATTGGATCTTCACCAAACTTTGTCAAATCGTTTGTTTTAATGATATAACAGTCAAATATAAATATGGGTCATCTGGGGTCAATAACTAGGTCACCAGGTCAAGTCTTAGGAAAACGTTGTTAACACTGTAGATGTCACAGTTTTAATTGGATCTTCACCAAACCTTGTCAAAATGTTTGCCTCAATGATATGTGGGTCAAGGATGAACATGGGTCAGCTGGGTTCATAAACTGGGTCACAAGGTCAAATATTAGGTAAAAATCTTGTAAAAGCTCTAAATGTCATGGTTTTGATTGGATCTTGGCCAAACCTTGTCAGATTGTTTGCCTTAATGATATTAAGGACATGTTCAAATATGGGTCACCTAGGGTCAAAAACCAGGTCACAAGGTCAAATCTTAGGAAAACCTTATTAACACTGTAGATGTCAAATTTTGATCGTATCTTCACCAAACCTAGTCAGACTGTTTGTCTTAATGATATGTAAGACAAATTCGAACATAGGTCGTCTGGGGTCAAAAACTAGGTCACCGGTTCAAAACAATGTTTTAATGAGTGAACAGTGATTGTCATGTGAGCGATATAGGGCCATCTTGGCCCTCTTGTTACAGAATGTATGATGATTTGTAAAATATGTATGATATTTTTTTGTTTGAGTTGCTTCCCTTCGTTCCAAAAAATTCAGAATACCAAAAACAATAATCTCTATAAGTAATGAAATTATGACTATGTATTACTCCACCACTGCGTCACTCTATAATTATCCTAACTGAGCAGTTATTTCTCTTAATTATATCATGTTGTATACACGTATATGTAATTAATTATCATGGGCTGAAGGCCTTAATTCTAAATAAAGTTTTGTACAGTTGTTTATATTTGAACCAATATAGGCACTTTTTTGTCATTTTCCATGACATTCAATGGTGTAAAAGCATTAATGCAGGAATGCTTTGCTGCATATAGCTTCTATCTGTATATGAGCATACTCATCAACCAGTAAATTTCTTTTTAAAAGAATAACATTGATGATACAAATATTTGGCAGACGCAATAATTATGTTCAAACTACGAAGAAACCAAATGTGAATACATACCACCTGAATTTGACATTCTATTCGATTTCTAAACATACATATTGAATTTTTTATGCCCCCATATCGATAGAGCAGCGTAAGAGAAAGTGATCAACTTTCTCAACAGCTCCGCATGTACACAGAGACCCAAGGTATCAATTAAGGAGCGTCTATTGAGGTCATAGTTTAGCGAGCTGCAACCTAGTCTAATTAAGGCGTGTATGAAGGATTTGCCCTGTTCTTGTTCCGGTATAGAAAAATATCAGAGGTTTAAGAAGGTTTCTATTCAGGCTTGTTTTAAAGGCTGCCAGCAAGGTAGAATTCCTCGTTTGCAATGGTAAAGCATTCCAGTCTCGAATTGATGAAGGAAGAAATAGGAGTTGTAGTATTGTGTTCTTGATGGAACGTATGTAGGTGTCTAAATTCATAGCCTGCGTTGTTTTCTCTGTCAAGTCCGGGTATAAGGTTAGAAAGATAGGAAGGGGAAAGGTTGTTAAACATTTTTGTCGAGCCCGCCTGCGGTGAGCTCGACTTAGTCGCCACAATGGTGGTTGCATGTCTGTACGTTAGTTAGTTAGTTAGTTAGTTAGTTAGTGAGTGAGTGAGTGAGTGAGTGAGTGAGTGAGTGAGTGAGTGAGTGAGTGAGTGAGTGAGTGAGTCCGGATCCTTGTCCGGGCTGTATCTCCCTTATGCATTGACACTTTTTAAATAACTTGGCATAATTGTTTAACACCATGAGACAGTGTGCAGTGCGTAAGATCAAGGTCTCTTGCTCAAAGGTCAAGGTCACACTTAGAGGTCAAACATAAAAAATAATCATTATACACTTTGTCAGGGCTGTGTCTCCCTTATGCATTGAATTATTTGAAAATGACTTGCCATAATACAATGAGACCATGTGTCTTGGGCAACACCCAGATTTCATAGGTCAAAGGTCAAGATTACACATTCAGTCAAATATATTTTCCTTGCTGGGCTGTGACTTCTGTGTGCATTCAAGGATTTTGAAATAAATTGGTATAAAAGTTTACTTCAAATGAATTGATGTATGATGAACATCACCCATACTTGTAGTTAAAAGGCCAAGATCACAAGCTGGCTATACAGGGGGCTCGACATGTTGCCCTTGGGCTTCTAGTGTAAAAAAGTATTAGCCAGTGTTTTTTTCTTCTGGTAGCCAGAGATTTCCACTTTAGAACTTGGAGAAGTGTCTGTATGTTACAGTATTTTGTGGCAACTGCAACTATTCGTGCTGCTTCGTTTTGTACTGCTTCTATGTCGTTTTTAATGTTACAGTTGTCCCAAACAGCATCTGCATACTCAAGAAGTGGGCGAATGAAAGAAATGTACATTCGTTCGAGACTTGAACGATTAAGCAAAAATTTGAATGATCTCATGATGCGTATTCTTTGCCAAGCCTTTTTAAGATTAAGCGTAACATGAGGTTCCCATTTCAAGTGGTTAGATAACGTAAGTCCTAGGTGTTTGTGGGTAGTTACTTCGTCGATGGCGACGTTGTTGAAATAAATAGGTGGGTGTTGTGGCCTTCGAATTTTCTTGGATATTAACATTGATTTTGTTTTAGATGGATTGAAAGACACAAGCCAAGATTGTGACCATGATGTATATATATATATTCTAGGTCTTCGTTAAGTTGTCAAGCCAAGGAGTGTCATTTGGTCTAACGGTGACGAGTTTTGTTGAGAATCGTTTGAGAGGCTGCAGATAGTATAGTATCCATTATGCTTTTAGTAACATCGTTTAAGGAATCAGAAGCAAGGATTGTTCCCAATTTGAAGTCTTCAGCCTTTCTCTCTACGCAGAGAAGTCGCCTTTGTCATAAAGCCAGATGCGTCTTTTAAAAGAACTTTGTTTTGGTTTTTCAAGTTTGAGAACTACTATGACAGGGCAATGAAAACACACATCGTCTGGAATAAAAGGATCTGAAATGAAACTAGAAAGAACTTGGTTTTTGTTTTTGACAAATATTAGATCGATAAGGGAACTAGTTTTCTGTAAAATGTGTAGGCGACGCGATGAGTTGTTCTGCATTATACGAAGTCATTAGATTAATTATTTTATTTGAGGATGAATTTAAAGTGTTCATGTTGAAGTCCCCTGCCAGAATGATGTTATCACAAGTTTGGCTGAATGCATTATCTATACTTTGTTCTAGATAAGTCCAGTAGTCATTATTTGAATTTGGAGGTCGGTAGATTCCACCTATAATATTTTCCGCTGATTAACTACAAGTTCGACCCATAGAGCCTCTATTTCTTTTAAAGAAAGATCCTGGCGCTCAATAAGGTGTAGACCCTCCTTAACATAAATTACAGCTCCCCCACCAACACGACCATCCCGATCACATCTAATCGGAGGTTGGAAATTTGGTATGTGTAGTTCGTTGCTACTGATACCATGATGAAGCCAAGTTTAAGTTAAGATAAGAATGTCATATTGTTGGGATTCTACCTCAAGAATGTCAAGCTTGGGTTTAATACTCTGAATGTTTAAATGGCAAATACTCAGACCCGAGTTTAACAATCATCTATACGAAGATATATTAGAGTCATCAGAAGATACTGAACGTGGGCCTGGGTTCGGATGAAACCAATGTAGAACTTGATTGTCATAGCAAGCATCCGGCAACAGAGAGTAAACGTGTATGAAAGCGATCGATGCTTATTAGGAGACAAGTCAAAAGACATCAAGCTGGAAAGTTATAGTAATTTTGACGAAGCAACCGATCGCTTTCAATGTGATCTATCGACCCCATGTCACCCAGTACCCAGCAAAATGCACCATGTGGCCTCCCAAATCTCCCTTCAAAGAGTAAAAGAATTATTGATAAAATAGAAAAAACAAATAAAACTTGCTTATTGGACAAGATAAATTACAGTTTAAATGTTTACGTGAGTCAGACTAGTAAGAAATACATATATGTTCAAA